>JAXQQM020069062.1:0-76373 GCA_034641835.2 Pinus albicaulis
TTTGGACCACCAAAAGTTGGTTTTAAGTAGACATGAGGTGAGGGTACAGTTCCCTCACCTTTTCGATCTCCATCCATCTAGAAGTGTGGACCTTCGCCTTACCTTCACCTTTTATCCTTACTCTGCTGATGTAAAGCCATACCGGATCACCAACTTGAAAGTGATGACCCTTCTGATGCTTATCATGACACATTTTGAACCTGTGAACTGTTTCATTTAACTGCGGAAAATAACAAAACCTTTGCAATTGTGCCACTGTCTTGCCAACACCAACATGTGCACTTTCTCCCTGCAGTATGCACCACTTGCCAGGATGGTACAATAACCTGTCATAAACATGATAATTTTCTTCTTCCACCTAGCCATTGTAAGTTAGTGATTCATAAACTTCTTTGAAAACAGTGTCTGCATAATATTGTTCATTGAAACTTTTATGCGCTAAAGAACTATTTTTCAAATTAATTGAAATATTCAAAGAAGAGCTTGACAACATATCAACTACTTTGTTTATTGTACCTTCCTTATACTGAATTACTAAGTGGACCTGCTGCAAAATACCCATCCATCTATAATGTTGAGATTGTTGCAACTTAGTTTGAGTTTGAAGGTATTGAAATGGCTGATGATTTGTATGCATCACTATTCCTTTTGCATACCTACTAGCATTAGTTTTGATTTCAAATGGCCGTGGCAGATTTAGTGGAGTTTTTACAATTTTCTGCTTCAAAGTGTCACATGCTTTTTGTTGTTCTCCTCTCCACTGGAAGGAGGCTTTAAAACTTGTTAAAGCATGCAATGGTGATGCAATAAAAGAGAAATGAAAAACGGACTTCCTCCAATACTGATATGCACCCACGAAACTTCTAACTTTCCAACTTGAACTGAAAGTAAGAATACCATCCCGATAGACTACGATAACTGATCAAGAAAAGAACGAAACACATCATTCATCATTCTCATTAAAGTTGTTGGAGCATTGCATAAATCAAACGACATAACCAACCATTCATCAGGCCCCTGTCTAGTCTCACATGCAGTTTTCCAAACATCATTCTCTGCAATACACATCTGATGATAACCATTTCTTAAATCCAGTTTATTGATTGATATGTGATTTATGCCAATATTCAGAAGAGGTGCAACAGATAGTAATTGAATCTCATGTTGTATTTCTCGTTTTGGAAGCAGACTTGTTGGTTCTTTAAACAATTCCTTATGAGAATCAACTATTTCAACCAATTTGTCCTTAAAATGAGAATCACATCCTTTAAAAGCATCAATCTTATCTTTAGGTTGTTCTTTAACAAACATGAGAACATACTTTTTACTTGAACTTATGAGTCTTTTCATCTGACTAACATTGATTAAGTCCAAGCTTGTTTTAATCTTATGTGCCCTGACAACATATTCAATTCCATCCTTAACAAGATGATATTTATGTTCCTTTCTATAGAATATGGCATCTCGATCATAAAGATAAGGACTACCCATCACAACTCCACATATGTCCAAAGGAATCACATCTAAATCAACTTCATCAACAAAATTAGCTATGATTGCAAACTTTAATTGACATGAATACAATTTTCCTTTGGGTGAGATTCAACCATATGATGATCCTAGTGAAAATTAAGCACCTACACTAGATTGAGACACTTAAGCTATTTTTAGGTGTGTATATTTTAGAATGAGTGAGCATATTATATTTATAGCAGGAGTCTATTTATATATGGTTGAGAAAATTCTATTTATAGATGAGATTCTATTTTTAGATGCATGGGCGAAGTCTATTTATAGATCTCATGTCTAAAAATAGATTGGATGTCAATTATTATTAGCCCTTAATAATAATTGGACAATAAATAATAATCTATTCTCTTGAAGCACTTGATTTTAGTTAACTGATGTGGCAAACCAGTTCACTAAAGGAATTATGATTTCTAAGGTTGATTGGTGGGACATGCAGAGTGGACCTCATTGTAACTGAGTGATACAAAGTTGTAACAGAGTTGGATGTGTAGTTATGTGAGTTTTTATTTAGTTTAACTTAGTTAAGTGAGTTAAACTCAGTTGTGCTAGTTGTATCTAGTTGTAACTAAAGATAAACTAGTGAGAGATCAGTGAATTAATTATTTAATTAATTCACAAGCAGTGGTCTCACTTGCAACTGAAGAAATACAATTGTTAACTACATGCATGTCAGATCCAGTGGAGACCCAGTTGAGAGATAGTTGAAAGGGTCTATTTGACTATCAGTTGTGACTATAGTGGTGCATTCAATGCAACTACACACACATTGGATATGCCAATGAGGATTGCTTAGTCAAGGCAAGGCAACATTGAATTCATTCAAGGATCTTCATCAGCAAGGATTGCGCAGTGGAGGCAAATTGTCAGGAGGCAGTAAATTGGTGCATGTGTGAGCCAATTTTTGTATGACAGTGTGAGACGATTGTATATTGTACTAAGAGCTCTTGGAGTAGAGTTTTGTATGAGATTGTTTCATGATCCATGATACATACATAATATATGACAGTGGGGTTTTTAGCTCTATGCTTTCTCGGTAAAAACATCTGTGTTATGTGTGATTGATATTTCTTCATGTGTTCGCAATTGACGATTAAATTTCCGCAAAGATTTTAGTAGAAGGATTCTGTATTTAAAAATGGCATATACTTGTTAGATTAGGAGAATCCAGGAAATACATAATTGTTTTAAAATTTCTACACCTTTAACCATCTTAAAGGGTAAGGTTTTGGATGAGCTTTGGTTTCCAATTCCAATTTCCTTACTAATTGCTCAGATATTAAGTTTGCTTGTGATCCACTGTCAAATAATGTGTCAATTTTAGTGTGCTTGGATATTATCCTTATGTGAAATAATTCAATCCTCTTCTTATCTTCAACCACATTAATCTAGGGTAAATTTATGATACCCTTTTAACCAAGACCTTTTGCTTTGTCTGATGTGTTAGAATTGCATTTTTCAAAAGCATTAATGAACATATGAATATAATCAAGAGGAACACATGTCAACAATCACACAACAAAATCCAAGCTATTTAATAACGAAGTTCGTCCAATGTGGACTACATCTTCGGGCCTCGGTGTCTCGATGGTGTTGGCTTCTTCATTTAGTGATGTAATTGTTGATGATGTACATAGACGATGTTGACTTTTCATACAAGAAAAAGCCCTCAACGTGAGTGGCAAAGTCTCTCCATGAGACGTTCTGTTACAAGGAACACTCACTCATCACAAACCTCCTATCAACATGAAAACTTCACACATGGTGACAAAGAGTATCCCGCCATCAAGGCAACAAAGTGATATCACAACATAAATCACCATCCATGATAAATACATACCACATCAATACACATATATATTCCGCATCTTACATCAACAGGAATCAACAACAACAAATAAACATGAATAACTTGCATCATACATCAAGCAGGAATCGACATGACATAAAGCATCCTACATCAATAATCAATGAAATACATGGAAACAACACTTCATATACCTCAAAGCTAATGTTGGGTGAATAATAGGCTACTCAATCGCTGGATCTAAATTCACCCTCGCAAACATGGCGTCAAATGGCAAGAAATCGACTATCCAAATGATGAAATCCGACACCGTCATCCCCATCTAGAACATGGTTGAAAAATTGAGACCTCTGTTGTAGAAGCGTACTACTATCGGACTTGTGTTGCCAAGAGGCACATGGAAATCCATATAAAATTTGTCCAATTTGGACACTTGGAAAATTGGCCCCTACAGAAATGAGGTTGAATCATAGTTACTTGCCTTTGTACAGCGGCTCATGGTTCCACCTATAATTAAATAATCCATGTCTTGAATTTCACCTCCTCCTGCACACAGGCGCATCGATTAAGCGGGTTTAAATATTAAGTTTCGGGTGAACATCCCAAAGGAAATCAACTGCGTAGTACTCCTGTAAAATTTTGGAGGATGAGGGTTGGGGGGATCAAATCTGCCCCTCTCCTTTTTTTATGTTAATATCCATTAAATATAGGCAAAGGTAGGTGGGTGGGTCCGCTCCATGCGGCCAGACCGACCCGGGCTCCACTCTCCCTTTGCTATTCCACATATATATATAGTGTATATCGTTGTTGTGGTGGGTGGGTGTTTGGTCTAAAATGCTGATGCAAATTAGAGTTTCATTTACTATCAATTCGGGTAAGTAAACTTCGAGGATCATCCAATATATATGGACTTAGAGACAAACTAAACTAAGCTAGGTGAAGAAATGCCAAAGCTCCCTTACAGGAGGTTGTTCATTAGGATCTCCAACACCTATTTAGTTATTTAATCAAAATGAAATCTAAAGACATTGTGATAAGTGTAAGAAATATTAAGGCTCCCTTACAAGAGATTGTTCATTAATATTTCTAATCATCTTAATCAACAAACTATTTAAACTAATGAAATTAAAGCAATTAAATCTAATTCTAATTGATTGCATGAAATGTTAAAGCTCTCTTACAAGAGACTATTCATTTATATCTCAAGCATATAAATCAGAAACTTAAACTAATGAAATCAAACATTAAATAACAAATCAGATTCATTGAAGGAAACATTAATACTTTCTTAAGAAAGGTCATTCATTAATATTCCAAACATATGAACCTAATAATTTAATCTAATGAAATTCACAAACAACATAAAATAAAAGCCTACTAAAATAAAAGTGTACTTGCTAGGCAATGGGGATCCTTCCAAGGATTCACAAGCACACAAAAAGAAAAGTCAAATGTAGAGGATCAAAGAAGCTCCATCTTATTCATCATCAATTGCAAATTGCAATTGCAACCATTACATTGATTCTCCAATCTAACTTCTCACTACCAACCTATAAGATACTAAGATTACAAATCAAGATTAAGACTACAAATCAAGATTACAAATGAAGGAGATAACACTCCTATTTATACAAAAGCTATGATAACAAACTCATAAATGTAAATCCACTATTCCCTCCTTTGACCCACATATTTCTCAACCAATGGTGACACATAACCCTATCCTCCATGATCTCCTCCATGAGGTCCATGATTTCCTCCATGAGGTCCATGATCTCCTCAAATTCGAATTTGAACATAGAGTGCCACATAAGGGTGTCTAGGAAGCTTCTTTTGTACCTACACATGTCAACAAACTCATTCTAATTGTTAGGTATAAGTATAAGCATATTATTTTCTAAAGTTTAACCATAAATCCACTTAAAAATGTTAAGAATTAATAAACTTTGGAAAAGCATAGTTATAACCCAATGATGAGGTAAATGTAATGATGTGGAGGTGGAATGAAGGTGACATGAAGGTAATATGGAAGTAATGTGAAGGTATTTGGTGAATAATGGAGTGAGAATAGGGACTATTTTGAGGCCCAACAACGGTCTGCCTCCCATGCGTCCAGACTCTGAACCGTTTGTCCATGTTCTAGGTAATGGTAACAACTAATGCGAGGGTGGTGGGGTTGACCACCCGCCCCCCTACCAAACTTTAATTAAATTATTCCATGGGAAATGGGGTCCGTGGGGGTGGCGGGGTTGGTGGCCCACCACCCCTCTTTTATATTTTTTTTTGTTTTAATGAAACAAACCACATATTTTTAAATTACCCGACTTTAGGCAATAGAGGAAATTTTATCCGTCCTACAAATTTTCCTGGATTCCAATCGGATGTGGCCAGAATCTGACCACCGAAATCTACAAAATCGCGCCCTCCTTAACCTGTCATGTCACCTACTCAACCCCATAACTTTGACCAGCTCTAACTTTCACATGCGAACTCGGTTTGACGAACCGTTCGCACCATTGCGATCAGGATGACGAGATATTCAACTTTCCAGTGAGTTTGCCATATTTCTGCCACTTTGATTTTTGAGCTTCCATAAGCTCTCTTTGTCCTGTGTATATGTCTTTAGAGCCACCTAGATCATTCCTCCAAAGCTAATGATCCGATCACAGGTCGAGTACTACTCTAACCATCTTGTACGATTTACAGATCTTTTAATTGACTGTGGCTTATATAGGTTTAAATGAGCATGTTAGTCCATCGATTATAGTGCATAAACACGTAAACATAAATAAATGAACTTAACATATCAAGAAGCACATGCATGTAAGTAAGAGAGGGACAACCGATTGGTAACAGAGTTCACCCCTTTTAATATTCTCGAATGGGAAAAGTAGGAATATAGTGAAAGATGATGGGACAATAACGCAGATCATCATTTATGAAGCAAGAGGCCAATATGGGGACCTTTCATATGTTATTATAGCAGCAAAATATACATAAGAAATGGGCCATAAGATACATAACAAGAAATACAAGCCTCCAATGGACAAAATCATGCAATAAGAGGTGCTACAACCATTTTTTAAAGATGGAAAACCCTTACAGCGTTATTTTATTGGCTCTGCAATAGCAGTAGATTATAAATCAGATCTAGAACTAATATGTGCTCCAAAATTTAGATCTATATCAAATCCATGCACTATACAAGCTCCTCTACAGAACCCCTCAAGGGTTTCAAGCAAAACACCAAGTACAAGATGTAGATCTGAGATCTAAGACTGCAGATCTACTGAAAAATATAGATTTGGAAAGTGTGGCTGATCTGATATGATCAATAAAATAGCCTCCTCTAATAGATCTCCAAAGTGAAGGGCAGATCCCCAACACTTGAAAACCAACTCTTCAAATGGTGTGCTAAACCACCTTGAAACTCCTCCTACATAAATAATGCAGATCTGGAAGTAAAACTGCGCTGTAGGGATAAATATGCGGTTGGACTGATTCCAAGATCTAGAAATGAGCTTAAAGCCCTTCAATATTTTCCTCCCAATGAAGTATAAATCTCCTCCACTGAAAATGAGCACTGAAATAGCCTAGATCTAGAGATCTAGTCTCCACTTGCTACAGCTTGCAAAGACAACCAAACCCTCAATAGGATCAGTGTTGTATTTGAAAGAAGAAGCTTGGCCTTCAGCCAGATAGTGGAGAATGTAGTGCAAGACTCCTCCAAGAGCTCCTCAATGGAATAGGTGGGATTCCTGGTCAGGAACACCCTTTGCTAAACAGCATTGTCTATCTTAGCTAAACAGCAAGAGAAAGATATATGTCTAAATAGACCATATATTTAGAAATATAATATACATCATCAACCTCCATATGGTTTCCATCCTCTTCCTTAAATAGATTATGAGCTTGCAAACCCTAAGCTCCATCCAAAAAAATCACTACATTCACACAAAGCATCTCCATCTAAAACTGTGTTGTACCTCATTGATGGCCACTCCTCCATAACAGTGTTGTATATTTGGTCAAGGTTGACCCAGTCAAAGTGATCCAGCCCCTTTCACACCAAGGGTGCTTCAATTAAGCTGCCAAGATTTGTCTTTTTCACATTTGGCATTGATTTATTCATGATTAAGGAGAAATCTGGACCTCCTTTTCCCTCTTATTCTTTAAACAAATCAATAAAACAAAAATGAATATTCCAATTAGCTCATGAATAATTGGGAATATTACAGTCCTCCCTTCCCAAATGTTGCTTTTCCTCAAGCAACTGACAAGGTGAGTGTTGCAAACCTCCATCATTGGTGACACCAACATGTGATAAGCTTCCCTCATAAGCTAAGTGTTCACTAATCCATTCCTCCATGAATTTCTCCTCCAAATTTCTCATGAGATGCAAATATTCCATCCCATAAGGAGACAATAGTTCAAATGAAACAAACATGGGTTGCCCAATTTTCTCTCTGAAACATGTAGCATAGTGAACATGGAGAATCTCTATCCCATAGGGCACATATATACCTCCCATCTTCCCTCCATACATTCCCATAAAAAGTACAATTACATCATCAATGTATGGGATCAAAACTACATACATACAAACAGAAATTTGTGCACATGGAGGTGAGTCATAGTCCCACATGTGGAACCAGTGCAGTGCATCTCCTGACTGCATTAGATCATGATGTGGTAAGTGGTTTCCCCACCATTTACTTGCTGCCCAAGTCATCTCACTATGGCTAAAAGTGTGAGATATATTTGGTGCCTTAGGAATGCACCCATCATGAAACAAAATCTCCCTCTAATCTCCAAGGGAGTGGCCATGTTCAGAAATTTTTGTGGCCCAAAGTTGGCCATGAAGTTTATAGGGTACAGTACTCCTTCTTGGATTTATTACCTACATATACATGGTGAAATAATGCAAACAATAATCAAATGAAACATTATTTACATCATCATCTTCTTCACCAAAATTCCTCCATAAACAAATGGATTGGTGCATAGATCTATCTCCTATCTCAAATGAAGAAAGAGATGGTTGAATTAACTCCTTTATAGATTTATGTTGTTGTCCCAAATCCACATGGTACATGCATCTTTGAAAATGTTGATATAGTTCTCCTTCAAAGCCCTTCCAAGTGTAGCTTCTCATGATGATGTTGTAGAATCTCATGGAATATGTGTGGCTGAAAAAGAACTCTTCATAGGCCCTTTGTAGCAACTTCTCTTTAAGCTTCGAGGCTCTAGACAAGAAGATCCTACCATGATAATAGATGACTCCTTCTTGGACTGAATATTCCTCTTCAAATAGCTGGTCATCAAGTATCATGCATGTGTGAAGATCCTTGGAGTAATCCACCAACAGTTGGAATTTCCAATATGGATCAATCTCCCATAGTGACAACGCTGATGATCTATCCAAAGGAATGTCTGGCATATGGTTGATGTCCTCCTTGACATCTTCCATGCCATAGGTACATGTTGGAAGGTTTCTATTCCTTCCTTGTTTCCCTCCTTGCATATGCACATGCTCAAAGAAAGATTGAGGCTTTTGAAAGTTAGTCTCCCATGGGAGGCTATCATCTATCCAATACCTCCTTAGTTTAGTCAAAGAATGCATGTGTGGCCACCATATTCTATCATGTATTGAATATTTCTCTCTAAGTGAGATCATCTTTTGAGCCTTCATATCCAAGGAATGGTCTCCTTTCCCCTTGATGGTGTCATCCTCCAATCTTGCAGCATTTCCTCTCAGTGCGGTATGAGATGAGAGAGTGGGTAATGGTGATAGTGGAATAACATATCCCTCCTCCTTGAGCTTACCTATGCCTCTCAGCGCTGTATTTTTGTCTTCTAATGCCCCCATCCTTCCTGGATATATGAAAGGAGCATCAAGATGTGAGACATATTTCACCAAATTTGAATCAGGTGGTCTCCCAGGGGGTTTACCACAAGATAATGATGTCTCATGGATCGTCCTCATGTGCATAATAAATGGGATCCTCATATCCCTTATTCCACTGCGCAAATTCACCTCTGTTTATTGTGTGAAAGTTTCATGACATTTGGGTACCATTCTTAATGATGCAGGAGTCCCTCTAATTGGAGAAATTACTCCCTCCTCACCTCCAGGTGGTGGTGGATCATCTCCTGCTACTCCAGCGTTGTGACCCCTCCCTTGTTCTTCTTCTTCTTCCTCCTCATTTCTTCCTCCTCATCATCTGAGAAGACCTCTATGTAATGTGCTTTTCCAGTTGCACATTTATGTCCAGGTGCCCATGATTCTTGGCAAGTGAAGCAAAGCTTCCTCCTCCTCAAGTATTTCTGGACATCATCATCAAGAGGTTTTTTATTTTTACTCTCCTTTGAAGGAGAAGCCTTTTCTTCTTTTCCCTTTGATGGAAAAGAGGGCTTATGTTAAAATGTTGCCTTTTCTTTTGGTAAGGCATCTTGAAGGTTTCTAGCCCTTTCAAAGGCATCATGTAGGGTAGCAGGCATGGTAGGCTTAACCAACCCATGAAGAGGTTCATCTAACCCATCAATGATAATGTACACCCTTCTTGCTACAGAAAAATCAATAACCATAACAGAAAGTCTTAAAAATTCAGAGATGTAAGTTTCTGCATTACCTGATTGTTTCAACTTTTCCAGGCTCATGAATGGTGCTTCAGGATCTCTTCTATCAAATATTTCCACCAACCTTCTGGTGAACTCTAAATAAGCAGTTACATTGGCATGACCTATATAGACAAGCCATGGAACCATCAGTCATGTGCTTCACCCTCGAGGTGCAACGCTGCAATCTTAATGGCTTCCATTTCTGGAACCTTGTTCAAGTGAAATTAGATGTCAAGTTTTTCTACCCAAGATTTGGTAGTACACTTGGATGACCCATCAAAATTGGGTAAAAATAATATGCCCATAGTATGGTGTTGATCATGATTTTGAATGAATCCAACACTTCTATGATGATTCCTTGGTCTTCTATTGTCCTTTATTTGACAAAACTCCTGAAAACTCAAGTGATCTTTGAATCTTTGAGTTTGAGATTCATACTCCATAAAATAGTCTTAAAGGGATTCTTGCTCCTGAAACCCTTCATTTCCCACAGCCAAAAATGTAGGCATGGTAGAGTGTTGGGAAACTTGTGGTTGATGCACTGGTTGATCATTCCAGTGGTGAGACAAGCTAGAGCCTTCTCCATGCTGAAATCCTTTAGGGGATTCCTTGAATATGTCAATTCTCATCTCCTTGGTCTTTCTAGCAATGTATTGCATGGCTCTAAGAAGGATCTTAGGGAACTCCTTCTCTTCATATTCACCTCCAGATAAAGGGGTTTTACCCTTGTCTTCTTTCTCATCAGTGTAATCAAAATTTTTGTGTCTTCTCCTTTGATACCTCTTCTCTCTGTCAGTAATAGGCTCTCCTTCTTCAGATGACATATTGCATTTTAGAATGCACAGGTTGTGCCAAGATGATGCTCTGATACCACTGTAATATTCCCGAATGGGAAAAGCAGGAATATATTGCAAGATGATGGGACAATAATGCAGATCATCATTTATGAAGAAATATTCCAATATGGAGACCTTTCATATGTTATTATAGCAGAAAAATATACATAAGAAATGGGCCATAAGATACATAACAAGAAATACAAGCCTCCAATGGACAAAAATCATGCAATAAGAGGTGTTGCAACCATGTATTAAAGTTGGAAAACCCTTACAACGCTATTTTATTGGCTCTGCAATAGCAGTATATTATACATCATATCTAGAGCTTATATGTGCTCCAAAATTTAGATCTATATCAGATCCATGCACTATACAAGCTCCTTTATAGAACCCCTCAAGGATTTTCAGCAAAACACCAAGTACAAGATGTAGATCTGAGATCTAAGATTGCAGATCTACTGAAAAATATATATCTGGAAAGTGTGGCTAATATGATATGATAAATAAAATAGCCTCCTCCAATAGATCTCCAAAGTGAAGGGCAGATCCCCAACACTTGAAAACCAACTCTACAAATGGTGTGCTAAACCACCCTAAAACTCCTCCTACAGAAATAACACAGATCTGGAAGTAAAACTGCATTGTAGGGATAAATATGTGGTTGGCCAGATGCCAAGATCTGGAAAGGAGCTTAAAGCCCTTCAATATTTTCCTCCCAATGAATTAGAAATATCTTCCACTGAAAATGAGCACTAGAATGGCCTAGATCTAGAGATCTAGTCTCCACTTGCTCCAGCTTGCAAAGAAAACCAAACCCTCAACCAGATCTGCGTTGTAGTTGAAAGAAGAAGCTTGGCCTTCAGCCATATAGTGGACAATGTAGCTCAAGACTCCTCTAAGATCTCCTCAATGGAAGAGGTGGGATTCCCGATCAAGAACACCCTGTGCTAAACAACACTCTATCTCAGCTAAACATCAAGAGAAAGATGTATGTCTAAAAAAACCATATATTCATAAATATAATATACATCAACAACCTCCATATGGTTTCCATCCTCTTCCTTAAATAGATTATGAGCTTGCAAACCCTAAGCCCCATCCAAAAATATCATTACATTCACACAAAGCATCTCCATCTAAAACTTCATTGTACCTCATTGATGGCCACTCCTCCATAACAATGTTGTAGATTTGGTCAAGGTCGACCCAGTCAAAGTGATCCAACTCCTTTCAAACCAAGGGTGCTTCAATTAAGCTGCCAAGATTTGTGTTTTTCACATTTAGCATTGATTTATTCATGATTGAGAAGTATGCACCTCCTTTGCCCTCTTATTATTTAAACAAAATGAATATTCCAATTAGCTCATGACTAATTGGGAATATTACAGACCCCTCCATCTCTCTGGGGCTACATCTGTAGATATACTTCAATTGGAATGCAGATCTTCTATATTCCTTCTTCAAAGTAAGCTCTCCAAGATTTCTTATATTTAAGCTCTATGGCCAAGCATTAGCTAAGCACTACAGCTCTCAATAGCTAAGCATTATCTCCTTTCTTCTCCCCCTTTCTCATGGCTCACATAAGGAATATATATAGTTTTCCCTCACCCATTCTCTAAAAAATAGCATTAATTACAAGACCCGCAATTGTAGGGCCTAATTATAAGGAAGACCTCCAATATCCATGAAAGTAGGACCTCCAACTATCTCAAGCTCATAATTTTGAAAAGTCTCAAAACCACCTAAAGGCTCTTCAACCATGCCCTTGATTCTCTCAACCTACAATTGAGAAAAATAGAGAATTGGTGTGAGGTGGTTTCTCACATAAAATCCAATTTCCCTAATTACATTAAATGAATAATATGTGAGACAAATTTTCTCTCACAAATATTAATCATTTATATCAATAATGCATGGGTTTAATAAGGTCTCATAAAATTCATAATTAAATGCATGAGCATAATTTCACCCACTTAAACACTTTGTCACCAACTTCAAATTGACATGGCGCAAAAATCTTCCATGTGTGAAGGTCCTTTCGGATCACACCTCCCTACAAAGAAAATTTTGGTCTCCAAAAGTATCAGCTTCAATCCATCATCAATTGCATGCAAATATATCTGAAAGGCACATTCCCACATCACTCCTTCACCTGACGTACTTCGGAATCAGAATGCAATGCCAATGGCTGCAACGCAGATGTCTGAAAAGGAACATCCCTTGAAAACTCCTTCACCCAACGTAATTCGAAATCAGGATGCAAAGCCAACACCTACAACTGTTGCAACGCAAATTCCTGAAAGGCACATCCCTTGAAGACTCCTTCACCCAACGTACTTCGGATTCAGGATGCAAAGCCAACACTTGCAACTGTTGCAACACAAATTCCTACAAAGGCACATCCCTTGAAGACTCCTTCACCCAATGTACTTTGGAATTAGGATGCAAAGTCTGCATCTGCCTAAAGCTGCAATGTAAATATCTTAAAAGGCACATCCCTTAAAGATCCCTTCACCTCAGTCCTTCAGAATCAGAATGAAAAGGCCCACATCTTCCTAAAGCTGCAACCTGTAGCTAATCATACGTTTACATATTTTGAAACACTTTCCAAGAGTTCATTGGTCAAGTTTACATGCCAAAATGGCTTAGGAAAATCACCTCATTCAACCTAATTACAAAGAAGCCGACAAGGCTTAATGCGCAAAAATATGCCTCTCACTCTCCCTCACATAAGAGTGGCTAAAACAAGCCTTTTACAATGCTTCATAATCATATTTTACATCATGAATTTCATGGAAACTATGGCCTTCTACATGGCATTCATCAATTTACAAGCCAATTTTTTTTCAATGCAAAAATATGATGGCAACTAGGGCCCTTTTGCATGGCAATTAAAAAAAAAATTCATGTGGAAAATATGTGCACAAAGGGAAAAGTACAAAGTTTTAGAACCCACATTTTACATAATGTGTACATAAACAAACAGCACTAATGGTGGGAAAAATAAAAATTCCACCCTTTGAAATATTATGTGCCCAATAAAATTTTCATTTGGAAGGTGAAAAATAGTTAAAATCCCCCATTATAAAAGTGACCCCTTCAATTTCTAGGTGTAGGGCTATTAAGTAGAACAAATCGATTTACTTTCACTGAGAAAACCACATCTCTGAGGTCGAATTTACTGTAAGGAAATAGCAGCTAAGAAATGCAGTTGAATCCAATGCCTACCTGTGTGTTTAATATCAATATTATAAGATGATTTATGAGTGAAAATGTGTGCTTTCAAGTACAGAATGCAGAAGTGATTTTCAAAGAATCCACTCTCTTGAAAGGCACCAACAGAGCCAAAATAAGGACTATGGTGAGAACTAGGATCAAAACATGCCATTCCACCAATGAAATCCAAACCATTCTTCAATTATAGCAGCATGATGCACGCCATTTGATGATGTTCCAGATAGCACATCGCCTATGATAATCATATAGACAATAAGAATGCTCAAATTGTTAATAATAACACAGATCTGCTACAGCATCTTCCCAATTTTTCCGAAGGCATCTCCCATGAGGTCGTCATAGGAAGTCACTACCCCGGATTTGCTAAACCTTATGAGAATGTCAATTGAAGCATCTATCAACATGAAAACAAAGATAATGAGGATATTGTCGATGATCAATCCCAAGACCTTCATAGTAGCAGGCAGAGCCATAATCCTCTCTCCCACCACCGTAGTTGACATATTGAACACCGCGTCGGAGAAGGAGGCGCCATTGAATCCTTTGTGCACACTATCTTCGTCATCCTGGTGCTTCTCAGGTAGCAGGGGACTGGTTTCACTCACTAAAGGCTTCTGGTTCCGGGATCTCTTCTCCGACGAGGCCACAATAGTCATTTTTTAGACAAAACCAGGGCCCAAAAAATTTGTGTGTACTCGAATTTTTGAGATGGAGAGGGAAATATGATGGTTGTCCAGCTATAGATCGATAATGTCCCTACGTCAGTAAATTATGTTTACTTCTCAATGTATCTATTAGTTTCCCTCGACTTCTTTCCTTTTGTGGGTAGAAAGGGCTTGGGTCTGCGGTTCTGGGTGGACACGCTACTCCATGATTGCTCAAATCCAATCAGCATATCTGATCACTCCACGCACCAACATCATATCGCTCACCACACCAGAAGAAAAATGACTATGGCCATCTGCATCCTCTTGTTTTAGAAATAAATGCATGACCTAAAATGAGAACGCCCGGATTTTGTGCCACAAAATTGGCATTCTGGTGATAAAATCGTGGAACCTGGCACACCAAATCTGTCGCACAATATTCACCTTGTTTCCATGTGTCTTTGCATGCATTATCAGATCCTAAAATACTGTAAATTGTTGCAATAATTGATGCTTCATTTCAGCTACTGAGAATCATAATTTTTTGCCTACGGTTCCACTACCTGCTTATGGAATGTGGTCTCCAAAAAACACAATTCATAACGAGATTTTTGGACATCCATAACAGCTGATACCTCTAGATCTGTTGGAGTTTTTCAGTGTCAAAGTAGTCGAGCAACACATGGAGGTTGAGGACGCTTCCTGTACCCATAAATATAGCGGAATCACTCAGCAGATCCTCCACTATATACATCTAGATTTTTCCTCCAACGTTCTAAGCCATGCAATGACCATCAGAGTATGGTAGTTGATTCCAGACCTCAGGATGTTGGAAAGGGTGATCCATATAACCGTAACTTTGATTCATCAATGGTAGATTCATTCCATATCTTTGATATCACTCCAAATAATGTTATAGGAGAAATTGGGCAGAAATAATTTTGGATATTCCGGAAAGCGATTTTAAGGCTTCGTGTGATGGGAGGTTTATGTATACTCCAAATTATGTTTCTCCAAATGCTTATGCCACTGTAAATTATCCAGGCCAGTTTTTGGCATAGAATTTGATATCTCGAACTAACATCACTGCAACAGAGTCTGACAAGTCAACAAAGTGTGCTCTAGCCAAAACCAAAGACCATTTATCTGGAATAGCAAGTTACAGTAACCTAAGGGTTTCAAAATCTCAGGCTAATCCAAACCCCCTCTCAACAGTTGGCCTTGAAGTTGAAGATTCATCACCATAATCAACTCATAGATTGAGCAGCAATAACTTAATGGGCAGTACTACAGTGGGAGGTTTGCATGTGCATAAATTTGGGCAAAGAACTAACAATCCTGTGATAGCCTATGATTTTGAGAGCTTGAGAATTGTTCCACTGCAGGTGGACAATGTGTTGAAATCTCCAATTCAGCACATTCGAAGTGTTGTATTACCAAGTGATAGGATACAACATAGAGAGAGAGAAGTTGGTTTATTTAAGGATGGAATCCAACCTGTTCACGGTGATGCATATTTTGTTCAAGATAAATTATGTTTACAAATGTGTCAAAATGAAGGAGCTGAAGGTATATCTAGAGTGAATGATGATGATAATTATCAAAGTAAAAAAACAGCAGCTCATCGAACAAGATTGTGATTTTTTGGCAACCCCGAGGGGTTTATCTTTTGAGAAAGATCCCCAATCTCCCCCAGGGGGCTCCACATCTCTCTCTACTAAAAAAAATAAACCAGATGATAGCAACCACTTCCACCTGGAATAACGGAGATGCCTAGCTGAATTCTCTTAGCCCTCCCATCAATTAAGAAAACGTAATTTTTTGCACTTACAGTGAGACCTATCTAGCATATATTTTCACGCTTTACAATAGACACTGCAACTGAAATAGGATCTCGACTAATAAAACCATTAAGGACCTCACTTATTTTTCACAGGAAGTGAATACACCACCATTAATAATAGGAATATCATGTGCAACAAGGTGCAGTGATCCTTCAAGTCGGAATAACTTTTCCATCCGGAGGTCGTTTGACGCAATTCAAGCGCCAGTGGATTCCTCTTATCAAGATCTTCACAATGGTGTTGTTATTTTTTTATTTTGATTCGGAAAAATTTTGAGCATTTTCCATCAAAAGAGGGATACTTCCCCCCATAAAACTCAAACTTTTGCAAAAAAGCATAAATATACCTTGCAAAAACATCATGAACTGCTTACCAAACCGGCACCAAGAACTTTCTTCTTGTAAGCGTGTTGTTCGAATGCTGGATGGAGCCTCCTTCTTCACAGGCTCTTTTACAAGTTTCCTGCTTGATTTGTGGCAAATTTTGGGGTGCAAATTCGAGCACTTCTTCTCCCAATGGCCATTGATTTTGCAGAATCTGCAGAAATTATGTTGTTTCCCATTAAATTGTATCTTCATGATAGGAGGATTCAGAAGGTTCTCATTCTTCTTGATCTCACTTCTCGTGGACACATCTGTCTTCTTAACCCACACTTTCTTTGTGTGATTCTTAACTACATCACGATTAGAAGATCTATGAAAGTAATCATTTCTCTTATGTGTAAAAGAATGGTTTGAATGACTGTTATACCTTCCTGACTTGTCCTTGAACTGATGGGGACTAGGTGGCTTGAATCCCTTCTTGGAATCACGTGTACTCGGATTTTTGAGATGGAGAGGGAAATATGATGGTTTTCAAGCTATAGATCCATAATCAATAGATCATATTCAGCCCCTCTATCAATAAATTATGTTTACTTCTCAACGGAGCCGTTAGTTTCCCTCGACTTCTTTCCTTTCGTGTGTAGAAAGGGCTCAGTTTTGCAGCTCTGGGTGGACACGCTACTCCACGATTTCTCGAATCCAATCAACATATTTGATCACTCCAGGCACTAGCATTAGATCGCTCACCACACCAGTAGAAAAATGATCCTTTAAGTGGTTTTGATACTTTTCCCAATTATGAGCCTGAGATAGTTGGAGGTCCTAATTTCATGGATCTTGTTTTTTCTTCCTTGTAATTAGGCCCCACAATTGTGGGTCTTGTAATTAATTCTCTTTGTTGGAGAGTGGGTGAGGGAAAACTATATATATTCCTTATGTAAGCCATGAGAAAGGGGGAGAAGAAAAGAGAGAATGCTTAGCTATTGAGAGCCATAGTGCTTAGCTAATTTTCGGCCATAGAGCTTGAATGTAAGAAAGCTTGGAGAGCTTACTTTGAAGAAGGAATATAGAATATTTTCATTCCAATTGAAGTAGATCCGGAGATGTAGCCCCAAAGAGATGGAGGGGTGAACTCTGTTACCAATTGGTTGTCTCTCTCTTACTTACGTGCATGTGCTTCTTAATATGTTAAGTTCATTTACTTATGTTTATGTGTTTATACACTATAATCGATGGACTAACATGATCATTTAAACCTGTATAAGCCATAGTCAATTAAAAGATATGCACACCGTACATGATGGTTAGATTAGTACTCGACCCATGATCAGATCAACTGAGGAGTTTTTGGTCCTCCAAAAGCATTGACAATAATTTGCAACTATTGTGTACAATGTTTGTACCACAAGTGTCCAGAAAAAGGTCACCCTTCCTTCTCCTTCACCTTTGTCCTCCAAAGCCATTAGCGATGAACTGACACCTGCATCCTCTGCAAACCTGTAGTACAATCTATTGCAAATTACATGCTCAAATATGGCCAACTATGACCCAAGCATTACCATACTTGCCATGAGCTTATAACACATACTCGCTGGTCAATCTTACATTAAAATGGAATAAATAATACTCCAGCTATCAATACAAGGCCAAAAATATCATGTTTCTTAACAAGTGATGGAAAAACACATCATCACTGTTAAACACACGCATGGTAAACAAGCAAGTAAACACACAAGGAGAAACTAAACACACATAAACAGAAAGATAAGTGTGAGTTATTTTACTATTAACTATAGATGTGCTTTTATAGTACATGAGGTGACCCTTGGATTCATCTTCCAAGTGGTCTCTTGGACTCCTTTTGTCCATTCACCTTCCACACCTACCCATTGAGGATTAGGTGTCCAACATTCCCCCCCTTAATCCGAAGGGGTATGTGTGAGTCCACGAAGAGAGTTGTAATACAAATATGCAAAGTATGCATGGCAGCACTTAAGTTGAATCATCTCTCTGAAATGTTGGCATAAAGAGGTGGTTTAAGGATGACCACCAACATTGGAACTCTTAGTGCAGTTCCTGGAACTCTTCCAAATCTGGCAAAAATCTGAGGGCTTCTGCTAGAGGAAGTGTTCCTCATATTTGAAGAGGGAGACCTTCAACCTAGAAGAAGGGAGGTCTACAACCTGTGATGGTTTAAGGATGACCACCAACACTGGAATGCTTAATGCATTTCCCATAACTCTACCAAAACTGGCAAGAAGTTGAAGTCTTCTGCTAGAGGAAGTGCCCTAAATTCTTTGAAGAGGAAGAATATCAACCTCGCATGGATGGTTTAAGGTTGTCCACCAACCAAAGGAATTCTCATGGGCATCTGTGTCTATGGCTACAACTCTGAATCTGGAATGAGAGATTGTGGCTCAGGCTTGCTTGATGTGGCTTTGAAGCTTGTAGATGACCACCATTTCCCCCCCCCTGTCAAGTACAAGGTGAGATGATGGCGAAAACTCAACTACAACATTGTTCAATATTCGAGAACAAGTTCTGACATGCGACTTAAACATCTTCTTGGCTGTTGATGCCCATTGTCGAAAAGGATCCATCCAAGATGAATCCTTGTTCTTGCAAGAGGCTTGTTTTTGAAGCATCTGTGTGAAGAATGGGTGTGGTGACCACAGTGCTTGCATGGGTGAAGATTGAAATAGTGATCTTTCATATGGCCAACGCAATCATAGTGTTGGAATTTTTCAATCTGTTGTTTCTGATTTGGAAGAGGAGCGGGATCTAGAACAGCTGAAGGTGAACTGTCATGAAGAAATCTAGCACTCTAAAATTTGATGGGCTTGGAGTAGTCCTGAATATGAAAGGACAGATCCTTGTCATATCTAAGACCTATTATGTGCTTGTTATGGACAAGCTCTTCCCAAGGTCTGATGGTGGGCTTCGGAAGTGCAGATTGAAATGTTGCATCTACATGTAAATCTGCTTTTGAACTAGGCACTGAATGTGAATCAACCGCAACATTATTTACTTGTTGCTTATGGGAGTCTCTTTCAATGTTCTGAACAGAAACAGGTTCAGAATGATGACTCCATGGTTGTAATTCTTCTTGCTGGAATTGAGATTCAAGCTGCAAAAACTCAATCTTGTCTTGTGCATTTTGCAGAGAGGTTTGAATATTTGTGAGAGTGTCTTTTTTTAATTTAACTGTGTCTTCAGTAGAGCATAGTATCAAAGTATTTAATAACTCCAATACTACATTAATTCTGGTCATTTGCATTGAATTAGATGGCTAAAGTGGTTGTGATGATAAACAAATATACATTGTTGGACGAAATGCACAAAGATAATTTTTCACAATGGAAAAAATACACTATTGGAAATTTTCACTCTTGGCCCCTTTAAGGAGTAATATCGGCGAATAGAAACTAGACAGCTCTGCTCCTTGATACACAAACAATCCAGAATCCAAAGGATCAACAACTCGGCCTTCTTCTGGTGATGATATGGATCAATAAGATAACTAGACTTTTAGAGTTGGATAAAATAGTCTCCAAATGCTAATAAATTTGGCCTTCCTATAATTTAGATCTTGACCTCCTTAATTGAAGAAACTCAGCCTCCAAACAATAAATCAATTTCTCGAGAATTATAATGGCCGAAGCAGTAACTCGACCCTCTGGAATTTATCTTTGGCAGATGGATACTAAACACTAAGTAAATAAATCATTAATTAAACTAGTGTACACCCTGGTTAGATGGCTTCTCGACCTTAATAGGAGATCAAATTGGGCACATTAAATTCGGCCTTAATAATGCCCAGAACTAGGACTTCTTAGAATAAAAGATTCATCCTTTAATAATTATAAATTCGCCCCCAGAAAAAATGATAAATAGCTTGCTAAATCATCCTCCTAATATTTTTCTCGGGTATAGCTATTGACGTATCATTCTTAGACCAGGCCATCCATACAAAAATGCAGGGGAATGAAATATGAAAAACAAGGAAACACACTTTTGATTTTCTGACGCAAACAATAGTTCAACAGAAAATGAAAATCACAGATAGAAAATAAACCAAGCCATGAAGCAATGAAGTCATGACGTAGAGCACGATTTTACAAAGAGAAGCACCAGGAAAATACACAATTGGAGCAGGAATAGATTCTATTTTTAGAGATGGCAATTCAGGTCGAGAGGCCACTATGCATTAACCAAATTTTTTAAAGACTTGAATGGTATCTTCACGCCTCTGGATGCATAAATCGAACCCTGCAAAAATGATTTTCTCTTCAAATTTGGCTCGTGGCTCCTTTGGATGAGTTGATTCGGCCTTTAATTTGGAAACAAACTCAGCCCTTTCCTTCGATGCTTTTGATTCTGATCAAATGGACAGAGACTTGGTCTCTCTACAGTGCTCTCGTCAACTGTTGATGAAATTGTGGTTTCTTGCTATAGTGTGTCAGGAGTTCTTGCTTGGAGCGGAAGCCTGAAACCTGAATCCTCTATAGCCTATTGTTATATTATTCACCACCTTAGCCCTAAGAAACTTATAAAGGGGGATCACCCGAAAGCATAAAAGGGAGAAATACTTAAAAGAGAAAATGGGTTAATATGAATGAAAATCCATATAAAAAAGGGGACAAGGCATCATATATGTATTATAGCCTTGCGCTAAGATTGACATGAAACAAAGGAGGATAAAGGAACAGAGATGTCCGGACAGTATGACCTCGCTCAATCTGCATAAACATTTTGCACCTAACGTGGCAGGAATATTTCTGGTGTGGGGATCAAGGATGGCATGGGGAAGGCAGAATCTCACCCCCCCGGAATGGTGATGACGTAGCATACGAAGGGACCCAAGATAGCCTTTCCGTGGGGTGATGGCCGCAGGCTTAAAGCCACTACAAGACCCCGCCGGAATGCTTGGCGAGCCCGACCATGGAGACACTTGGCGCTGTGAAAGTAATGGTAAGGTAAGTCCTGACATCATTGCTGGTCCCACCCGGTCGCGCAAGTACGTCCATCGCGTGCATTTGTCTTTTCACTCATTGATCCGTTTTCTTGCATCGACGATCTCATTCATTTTCGCGTTCATTTCATCGAACAACATGATCGTGTTGTTTCCACGCGAAATGGGCGGTTTTATAAAGACACGCCTCACACACCTAGATGTATCGCGTTCATTTGGCTCATTACAGCTTACCACTTTAACCCCTCATGAAAACCACTCCAGTTTTCCGCAAAACCACCTTTTGCACAATTTCACACCAAATCACATTTAAACGCTACTTTTACCAAAGAAATGCCTCTGCTGCATTTCTTACCTCCGCACTGCTCCTCCATCTTCACCCGAGCCTTCTG
The DNA here is from genome assembly GCA_034641835.2 of Pinus albicaulis. NCBI lineage: Eukaryota > Viridiplantae > Streptophyta > Pinopsida > Pinales > Pinaceae > Pinus > Pinus albicaulis. The sequence continues at coordinate 22,210 of JAXQQM020069062.1, forward strand.
AAGCAATCAACCACTCATCGCATGATTTATTTGATTTGGTTTGCTGTCTGTGCAGGGTTTTCACGACATTTTTAAGTATGTGGGCCATCCCATAGCCAATCATAGTGGCTCAAGGCAGAGGGTGACGATCCTCATAAGCCTAATCGAATTCAAAAAGGGGGCATAAAGGGTTAATTACCATGTTTTAACCAATCGTTTCATAAGCATTGGTTACACAGCGAAACCCTCTAGTGCACAAGGAAAGTACATGTCAGCAAAAGAATAAAGGCTAAGGGTCCAACTCAGAAAATTAAAAGCTTAACCCACATATTGAAGATGAAGAATCAGTTTTAAAGAAAAGGATGATTAAAGAAGGCCTTAAAGCAAAATTAATGGGCCCCAATTAGAGTTTAAAGGCCTAAACACACAGATCAGCAGAAGACCCACTTAGCCACTACTAGCAGTACTGCACCCTCTAGTACAGAAGGCCACTCCTTCCCACGACTAATGGTATTGCATTCACCAACAGCAGCAACGGCTCCACCTCATCAATAAGCAATGATCATCCACGAATGGGCTTGTGTGGCCTTTTTACCTTATGTTCTGTTCATTTTTTCATTTTGGGTGAAATCCTTATTTCACTTCTACAGTTTTTACTTTCAGTTTAATCAATTGTTATATTTAAGTTAGAAACGGCTCTAGGCCTGTGTTGTAAGATGATGAGAGGCAGTTTTACCTCATCATCATTTCTGTTTTGATTTAGACCTGCAACAGCATACAAGCACACAGGGAAGATATTTTCCCCGAAATATCTTCTCAGGCATAGGAATTAGAGGTTATAAAAGCAGGAAGACAACACTAACAAAAGGTTCTAGATTTTCCAAAGAACTCACTAGTTCGAGTGTTCTGTATGTATTTTTTGCGAACTTTGATAGTAGATGTTTGAAGATCCCGTAGGGACTCAGTAATAATAAGCTTTGTTGGAATTGGGGATTTCGCTCTGGATGATTCACAGTTTGTAACTCTTCTTCATGTTTTTTAATACAAAGGTTCATTTTGTATCTCTCCACATTTCTTGTATCTGATGTTCTGGAATGTGAGTGCTCCCATGTTTGAATATGAATTTAGCATAGCAGATACTCATATTTACTCATCCATAGCGCTTTAAATATGGCTTAGGCATGATACTTTGTTTCATTTCCTATCTCTATCGCCATTCTTCTGATACTAATTACAATGGATTCTTGTCTTTGAACGAGCCCAGATATATGGATTCTTATCTTTGCATAAGTGCGGTTATAGTTGATATCTTACTCTATCTTTTGCCATAGTCATCGCTCATATATAACTTGATAACTGTGTATTCATTTTAGAAGTCGACCCCCTTTACAACATTCTATTTTAGAGCTGTCTAATGAATTTACTTATTGCAGTTTGTACTCAGTTTCTGCAGTTTTCCTAGTTGTTGTGTTTAACTTTGGGGTCTTGGTTCCACCCTTATAAAAACCATTCATCTGAGTGATAGTTTCATGAGAGCCAAAAATTTCCAACTGCAGTTAGTTGAGTCATATGCTCCTTGCATTAAAGATGTCCTAGGCACTGGTCTTTACACAACTCAAGGCTATCTCTAGGAGCTACAACATCTTTCTAGCACCGTTGCCAGGGAAAGAATTTAAAGAAATAAATCCCTGGGCCTCGAAAAATATTCATCCACCCTTCAGAATAGGTGAGTAGGAAGGGTTGGGAGTTGTAGATCCCTCACCTTGGCGACTCCACTGTCATTCAAAGATAAATCTATTTGTAGTCCTGGCTTCCCGAAAGCCACACCTGAGGTCAGATACATCCCAATTGAGAACACCTTTAGTGTCTGATCCAGAGAATATTTTGCATAAGAGAAGTTGGAGAGAAAGAAAATCAGCTTATACAGATATTCCCAGATTCTCCCTGGAAGACTCTCCATCCTCCTCTCAATTAGCTCAAGATCAAGGTCCTGATTCTATTGCAAGAACCATTGATTATACTTCTAGTAGCTCCTCCCTGGAAAATATTGAAATCAAAGATGAGGCTGAATCTATAGATACCACAAGTTTCTTTCTGCATCCCACTCCCGAAGCCAAAGAAGTTAAATAAGTCACAGAGGTTTCCACTTCTCATATTCCAGCAGTTCAATCAACTCATCAAGACGTTGTTCAGTATATCCCCGTTGTCATACATAATTCTCTTCCACCACCTCCTATTACACATCATACTTTTCCGCCACCCCCACAACCTCCGATGGCTATTCTTGGCTTCCTATTGAACAAATATGCCCCCCTGGCATTTCCTCAGATCCTGAATGATATGCCTCAGAATTACTTAAAAATCCTACCTCGTTTCAATGGAGAAAATGATACCGAAGCCCAGAAACACTTGGAAGTTTTATGCGCCTTCGCAGAAAATTTCAATGTTGAACATCTGGACGTGGTGTTGAGATTGTTTGTACAGTCTCTAGATGGAGAGGCCAGAAAATGGTTCAGGACCTTGGGAGACCGTTCCATTAATAACTGGGAGGAGATGGAAAATGCTTTCATCAAGAAGTGGGGAGAGAAGAAGGACCATAGATTCTATCTTACAGAATTTAACGCACTTAGAAAGAGGCATAATGAAGATGTGTCTGAGTTCATCAATAGGTTTAATAAGTTATATACCAGTCTCCTAATTGAAATGAATCCTCACCAGAACGCTGCTAAAGTAGTGTTTGTAGCAGCCTTTGAGTCAGAATTCAGATTCTCTTTAAGAGAAAGGAAGTCTGCTACTTTGGATGAAGCCCAGACTGATGCATTGGAAGTGGAAGCCAACTTCACTTCTATAGGTAAATCAAAAGGGAGGTCAGACCATGATTCTAGACGGAGAGGGAAAGAAGAAGCATCTACCTCCAGTCAAGATAGAGAGGTAGCAGATTAAAAAATAGAGGAGATGAGAAAAATGATCAAGAACCTGTCAAGCAAGCTAGTGAAGCTTGAGCTTGAGGCAAAGAACTCATCCTCCAAGCCATTCCAAACTCCTCCAAACGGAGGATTTAACCCCCAATATATAAATCCTCCTCTACTAATATTACAAAGAGATCGGAAGGAGCAGCAAGATCACATACAGCCCCCGTTGTATCTGGAAGGGCAGATGGATGGCCCTACCGAAGACATCCCCGATGGGCAAGATGATCAATATCTTGCTTACTCAAATGGTTATGAAGTTGAGTCTTCTTTGCAAGAAAGTGAAGGAGTGGAGCTTTCCTTGCAAGAAGAAGAAAAAAAAACATGTGCTGCTAAAGATCCAGAGATCGATGATTACTGTAAACAATTTGTAGATTTCATGCAGGCACAGTTTCATAGAAAATATGATCTCAGGTCCTCTAGGAAGAGGATGCGCACACAAGAACAAGAAGAAGAGATGCCTCAGAAGGAGACTGTCACTCAGAGAATTGAAGATAAAGGTAAGATACCTATAACTGAACCTTTACATTCCAATGACTCCATTCCTTCCTCTTCTAAGTTGGCCTCTAATCCAAATGAAAATGTTAAACCCACCCCAAAGGAAGAAAAACCTCCAGCCAATAGTAAAGATCCAAAGGAAAGTCTCGTAGAGAAGCCTCCTCCTGTGTTTAGCCTTCAGAAAGAGCTAGAAAAAGTAAAAATTCCCATCCCTTTGACTGAACTCCTAAAGCAACCAGCCTATCAGGCTCAAGTGTCCTCATTAATGCTTCCTCAAGAAGCTGCTCCAATCCCAAACAGTTTAAACCTCCAAGAAGAAATACCCATGATTGTGTTTGGTCCTCATGTTGAGGAGTTAAATGCTTCAACTCCTCCTTTCTATGTCTCTTTAGTAATTCATGATTTGTTGTTGCACAACTGTATGCTGGACTCCGGGGCATCCCATAACCTGTTACCTTTGTCGGTGATGGAGCAATTGGGGCTAAAAATCACCTGCCCATATAAAGATCTCTACTCCTTTGATTCTAAAAGAGTCAAGTGTTTGGGGATGATCAAGGATTTGGTGGTAAATCTAGCCCAAATCCCAGCTAAGAGCGTGGTAATGGACAAAGTAGTGGCTGACATCCCAGCCCGGTTTGGGATGCTGTTATCAAGATCATGGGGTACAAAAATTGGAGGATCTATAAAGATGGACCTAACCTATGCGACCATCCCTGTGTTTGGAGGCCAATAAAGGAGATTATACCAGGAAACAAGGTTTGTGAAGATGGTCACTAAAGCTAATAATTCAATGAATTCACTGGTGTACAACAAGGAGGGTGAGTTTTATTCCTAATGCTTGAAGAAGACCAAGATTATTTGCAGGAGCCATATTTATGTCAAGTAAAGACAGAGCAGTCTTCAAGTAATGAAGAAAGTGGGGTTTGGACTTTGCACTTTGATGGAGCCAAGTCAAAGGAAGGGAATGGAGCTGGGATTCTCTTGATTTCCCCTACTAGACAACTGGTCCCATTATCTTTCAAATTGGAGTATGAAGCCACGAACAACGTGGCTGAATATGAAGCATTTCTCCTAGGCCTGCAAACAGCAAAGAATTTTAATATTCAGAGCTTGAAGGTTTTGGGAGTTTCAGAACTGGTGGTGAGACAAGTAAGAAATCAATGTCAGGCTAAGCACCAATGATTGAGGGCTTACAGAAATGAGGTATGGGACTTGGTAGAGAATTTCTTCTTAGCATTTAATATTCAATTCATGCCAAGAGACCAGAACAGAATGGCAGACTCTCTTGTAGTAGCTGCAAGTACTTTTCGACCACCTCAGAACCCCCTCCTGAGGTATGAAATAGAGGTTCGCTGCCGTCCTTCCATCCCTGACAATGTCAAACACTGGCAAGTGTTTGAAGATGAAGAGCAAGTGAAAATATTCATGGAGACTGTTGGGGAATTCTCCAATATGGACATAGATGTTGGCGAGGAGGAGACCATGGACCTTCCTCAGAATAAATGGCAAGATACCGTAGCTGGGCACAAGGTGCTGCAGCTCAAAGGGAATGTAATACCCAAAGGACTGGTCCCTCTGGAGAGATTATTTGATAAGAATGATGTCCCAATACGGCCAAGTAAGATTGTTGAAGAAAATCAGGTAGATGACCTGAACCTCGGCACTGAGGCCGATCCAAAGATTGTGAAATTGTCTAATAAGGTACCCGAAGAATACAAAGAGCAACATCGGAAGCTATTTCAGACATATAAAGATGTCTTTGCCTGGTCCTATCAAGATTTGAAGACCTTTGATATTAGCATTATCCAACACAAGATTCCATTAAAAGGAGATGCTAAGCCACACAAACAAAAATTAAGATAGATTAATCCTCTACTCCTCCCTTCCATAGAAAAAGAAATCAAGAAACTGTTGAAGGCTAAGATTATTGTGCCATTAAGATATTCTGAATGGGTGGCCAACTTGATCCCAGTCCGAAAGAAGATCGGGGAAATAAGATTGTGTGTTGACTTTCGAAACTTGAACAGAGCATCTCTGAAAGATAATTATCCGCTGCCCAAGATGGACCATATATTGCAGAAGGTGGTAGGATCTTCACGAATGTCTATGATGGATGGCTTTTCTGGGTAGAATCAAGTAGCAGTGCTTCCGGAGGATCAAAAGAAAACAACATTCACCACTCCTTGGGGAACGTTTATGTATGCTCGAATGCCGTTTGGATTGATCAATGCGGGGGCTACATTTCAAAGGGCCATGGACATTGCTTTTGTAAGAGAACAAGACAAATTCGTGGTGGTGTACCTGGATGATATCACAGTCTTCTCAAAGGACGATGCTGAACATATAGAGCATTTGCGCAGAACCTTTGACAAGTGCCGCAGGTATGGATTGTCCTTAAACCCTCAAAAATCTCTGTTTGCTTTAGAAGAGGGTAAACTGTTGTGTACACAATGTGTACAGATGAATGAATAACTAAAGAAGGTAGAATTTCAGTTTAATGTATCCTTTACTCGTGAACAAGAAAGAGGTCCAAGTCTTTCTTGGACACATAAACTTCTTGAGATGATTCATACAGAACTATGCAGAGATAGTCTGGCACATAACTCAGATGTTGAATAAGGATAATGAAGTAAAATGGACTCTTGAGTCATGGGAAGCTTTTAACAGAATAAAAAATGCTTTCGCAGAAGCCCCAGTATTGGCAGGACCTGATTATGCGAAACCTTTCATGATATTTTCGTTTGCATCTCCCCACACCGTCGCAGCTGTATTATTGTAGAAAAATGAGGAAGGTTATGACTAGCCTATCGCCTTCTTCAGCCAAGTGCTTCGCGATGTTGAGCTAAAATATAACATCCTAGAGAAACAGGCTTATGCCTTGGTCAAATCCCTCAAGGCTTTTCGGATGTATGTATTGCAGTCAGCCATAACTGCATTTGTACCCACGGCGGCTGTAAAAGACATCTTGATTCAGGGAGATAGTGAAGGAAAGAGAGGCAAATGGATAGCCAAGATACATGAGTATGAGTTGGAGATACGCCCCACTAAGCTAATAAAGGGACAGGGATTAGCCAATATCCTTGTTGAATCAAACTGTCAGGATTTTGGGATAAATTTGTCTATAGTGGCCAATGAAGATCTTGAAAGAGCAGTCAAGCAGCGCAGAATAGAAACCGCTACACAAAAGACCCATATGAAGTACCTTCTCAGGCAATGATACAAGGAAATTGTACAGTGCCTCTTAACTCTTAGATGTCCTCCCAGCTGCGACAAGACAAAGTATAGAACGTTGAGGCTAAAATCTCAGAAGTTCATCATAGCAAATGGCTATTTATACTGGAGAGACCCATCGGGCATACTACTTTTATGTCTCACAGAAAATGAAGTAGAAGAAGTGATGGCAGAATTCCACAAGGGTATCTGTGGTGGCCACTACAGTTGGAGGGCCACAGCACACAAGATTCTGAAAGCAGGATTTTTCCGGCCCAAACCTTTCGGAGATGTTTATGCTTGGTTAAGGGCCTGTGAAAAATGCTTCTAAATTTGCTAAAGGAGGAAGAAAACGACTCCTTTTGCTTATGACCCAAAGGCATTACAGCGCAAAGTTGGCAACAGTTGCTAATTGGATTTACCTGGTGAAATTCATCCCCGCCTCAAGTGCAACACAAGTGGATATTAACAGCCCACCGCCGATCTACCAAATGGGTAGAGGTCAAAAGTGCAAGGAATGCTACGTACACCGTGATAATAAAATTTCGGAAGATAACATTATCTCAAGGTTTGGCTATCCTGCTAAGATTGTCACAGATAATGCTCAGGCTTTTAAGTCTGCCAAATTTATCAGTTTTTTCCAAGAGTATAATATTTTATTAGGGCACTCTACTGCATATTATCCACAGGGGAATGGATTGGCAGAATCCTCAAATAAAACCTTGGTGAGGGCGTTGAAAAAGGCCATAAATGAAAATCATAAGAACTGGGATTCACAGCTTAAGTTCGCGCTATGGGAAAATAGAATCACTAATAATAGGTCAACAGGAAAATCCCCATATTAATTGGTCTATGGTAGAGCAGTAGTTTTCTCGATACAATTGGCCTTACCTGTGGCTAGGTTCATGCAATATTGTCAAGAGAAACCGAACGATCTTACCAGAAGGATGAATCAGTTAGTAGAGCTGGAGGAGACTCAAAGTCAAGTAAATCAGAGGTTGACTAAGTACCAAGAGGAAATGAAAGACCTGTTCGATTAGCATGCTAAGGATAAAGGGATGCAGGTTGGAGATCTGGTGCTAAGATGGGACATAAGAAGGGCTGAGAAAGGAAAGCATGGGAAGTTCAATCCTCTATGGTTCAGACCTTTAAAAATCGCAGAGGCCGGAGGAAACAATACTTTCAAACTGGAAAAATTTCAGGGTGATCTGCTCGAAGCCCCTGTGAATGGGCAATTCTTAAAACCCTTTTTCTAGTATTGATTCAGGCCGAAAGGTCTGTTGTATGATATTGTACATTACTTAGTTGCTTTTATTATGATGTTTTTTGTTTTGAGTTGTCATGAAGAAAGAAGAGATGGCATCAAGGAGCCGTTTTCACAGAGAGAGGCTAGCAGATGGTATGCAGAGTTCTCGACATGTTCGAGGACAAGCGTGTTGTCCCCAAATGGAGCCCATGTTGTTATATCATTCACCACCTTAGCCCTAAGAAACTTATAAAGGGGGATCACCCGAAAGCATAAAAGGGAGAAATACTTAAAAGAGCGAATGGGTTAATATGAATGAAAATCCATATAAAAAAGGGGACAAGGCATCATATATGTATTATAGCCTTGCGGTAAGCTTGACACGAAACAAAGGAGGATAAAGGTGTAAGATAGCTGGATAGGGCGGGACCCGCCCATGCTCCAAGCAGTCAAACAAAGAAAGGTGAGTGAAGAGTTCCGGGGGGATCAAGGATGGCATGGGGAAGGCAGAATCTCACCCCCCCGGAATGGTGATGACGTAGCATACGAAGGGACCCAAGATAGCCTTTCCGTGGGGTGATGGCCGCAGGCTTAAAGCCACTACAAGACCCCGCCGGAATGCTTGGCGAGCCCGACCATGGAGACACTTGGCGCTGTGAAAGTAATGGTAAGGTAAGTCCTGACATCATTGCTGGTCCCACCCGGTCGCGCAAGTACGTCCATCGCGTGCATTTGCAGCCGTTGATTTGGATTTCCCATATCAGACGGCTCTCATTCATTTCATCAAATAACATGATTGTGTTGTTTCCACGCGAAATGGGTGGTTTTGTAAAGACACGCGTCGCACACCTATTTTTATCGCGTTAATTTGGCCCATTACCGCTTACCACTTTAACCCCACATGAAAGCCACTTTGGTTTTCTGCAAAACTGCCTTCTGCACAATTTCACACCAAATCTCATTTAAACGTTGTTTTTACCATAGAAACGCCTCTACTGCATTTATTGCCTCCACACTGCTCCTTCGTCTTCACCCGAGCCTTCTAAAGTAGTCAACCACTCATCGCAGGATTTATTTAATTTGAATTTGTTGTCTGTGCAGGTTTTTCACAGCATTTTTAAGTATGTGGGCCATCCCATAGCCAATCGCAGTGCCTCAAGGCCGAGGGTGACGATCCTCATAAAGCCTGATCAAAGGAAAAAAGGGGGCATAAAGGGTTAATTACCACATCTTAACCAATCGTTTCATAAGAATTGGTTACACAGTGAAACCCTCCAATGCACAAAAAAAGTACCTGTCAGCAAAAGAATAAAGGCTAAGGGTCCAACTTAGAAAATTAAAAGCTTAACCCGCAGATTGAAGACAAAGACTCAGTTTTAAAGAAAAGGAGTATTAAAGAAGGCCTTAAAGCAATATCAATGGGCCCCAATCAAATTTTAAAGGCCTAAACACACAGATCAGTCGAAGACCCACTCAGCCACTACTAGCAGTATCGCACCCTCCAGTACAGAAGGCCACTCCTTCCCATGACTAACGGTATTGCCTTCACCAGCAGCAGCAGCAGCTCCGCCTCATCAATCAGCAATGATCATCCACGAATGGGCCTATGTGGCCTTTTTACCTTATGTTCTATTCATTTTGTCATTTCAGGTGAAATCCTTATTTCACTCCTGCAGTTTTTACTTTCAGTTTAACCAATTGCTACATTTCAGTTAGAAACGGCTCTAGGCCTACATTGTAAGATGATGAGAGGCAGTTTTACCTCATCATCATTTCTGTTTTGATTTAGACCCGCAACAGCATACAAGCACACGGGGAAGACATTTTTCCAAAATATCTTCTAAGGCATAGGAATTAGAGGTTATAAAAGCAGGAAGACAACACTAACAAAAGGTTCCAGATTTTCCAAAGGACTCACTAGTCGAGTGTTCTATATGCATTTTGTATGAACTTTGATAGTAGATGTTTGAATATCCCATAGGGACTCAGTAATAAGAATATTTGTTGGAATTTGGGATTCTGCTCTGGATGATTCACAGTTTGTAACTCTTCTTCATGTTTTTTAATACAAAGGTTCATTTTATATCTCTCCACATTTCTTGTATCTAATGTTCTAGAATGCGAGTGCTCCCATGTTTTAATTTTAATTTATCATAGCAGATACTCATATTTACTCATCCATAGTGCTTTAAATATGGCTCGGGCATGATACTTTGTTCCATTTCCTATCTCTATCGCCATTCTTCTAATACTAATAACAATGGATTCTTGTCTTTGAACGAGCCCAGATATATGGATTCTTATCTTTGCATGGGCCCAATATACATGGACTCTTATCTTTGAATGAGCCTGGTTATAGTTGGTATCTTATTCCATATTTTGTCGTAGTCATCACTCACATATAAATTGATATATGTGTACTCATTTTAGAAGTCGGCCCCCTTTACAACATTCTGTCTTAAAGTTGTCTGATGCATTTACTTATTGCAGTTTGTACTCAGTTTCTGCAGTTTTCCTAGTTGTTGTGTTTAACTTTGGGGTCTTGGTTCCACCCTTATTAAAACCATTCATCCGAGTGATAGTTGCATGAGAGCTTAACATTGTCAACTGCAATCAGTTCAGTCATATGGTCCTTGCATTTAAGATGTCCTAGGCACTGGTCTTTATACAACTCAAGGCTGTCTCTAGGAGCTACAACATTTTTCTGGCGCCGTTGTCGGGGAAAGAATTTGAAGAGCTAAATTCCTGGGCCTTGAAAAATATTCATCCACCCTTCAGAATAGGTGAGTAGGAAGGTTTGGGAGTTGTAGATCCCTCACCTTGGCGACTCCACTGTCATTCAAAGATAAATCTAATTTCATTCCTGGCTTCCCGAAAGCCACACCTCAGGTCAGATGCATCCCAGTTGAGAACACCTTCAGCGTCTGATCCAGAGAAGATTTTACACAGGAGAGGTTGGAGATAAATACAACCAACTTATACAGATATTCCCAAATTCTCCCTGGAAGACTCTCCATCCTCCTCTCAATTAGCTCAAGATCAAGGTCCTGATTCTACTAGAATAACCCTTGATTATACTTCTAGTAACTCCTCCCTTGAAAATATTGAAGTAAAAGATGAGGCTGAGTCGTAGACACCACGAGCTTCTTTTTGCATCCCACTCCTGAAGCCAAAGAATTTAAAGAAGTCACAGAGGTTTCTATTGCTCATATATCAGCATTTCAATCAGCCCCTCAAGCCTCTGTTCAATATATCCCCATTGTCATACATACTTCTCTTCCACCACCTCCTTTTACACATCATACTTTTCCGCCACCCCCACAACCTCCGATGGCTATTCTTGGCTTCCTATTGAACAAATATGCCCCCCTGGCATTTCCTCAGATCCTGAATGATATGCCTCAGAATTACTTAAAAATCCTACCTCGTTTCAATGGAGAAAATGATACCGAAGCCCAGAAACACTTGGAAGTTTTATGCGCCTTCGCAGAAAATTTCAATGTTGAACATCTGGACGTGGTGTTGAGATTGTTTGTACAGTCTCTAGATGGAGAGGCCAGAAAATGGTTCAGGACCTTGGGAGACCGTTCCATTAATAACTGGGAGGAGATGGAAAATGCTTTCATCAAGAAGTGGGGAGAGAAGAAGGACCATAGATTCTATCTTACAGAATTTAACGCACTTAGAAAGAGGCATAATGAAGATGTGTCTGAGTTCATCAATAGGTTTAATAAGTTATATACCAGTCTCCTAATTGAAATGAATCCTCACCAGAACGCTGCTAAAGTAGTGTTTGTAGCAGCCTTTGAGTCAGAATTCAGATTCTCTTTAAGAGAAAGGAAGTCTGCTACTTTGGATGAAGCCCAGACTGATGCATTGGAAGTGGAAGCCAACTTCACTTCTATAGGTAAATCAAAAGGGAGGTCAGACCATGATTCTAGACGGAGAGGGAAAGAAGAAGCATCTACCTCCAGTCAAGATAGAGAGGTAGCAGATTAAAAAATAGAGGAGATGAGAAAAATGATCAAGAACCTGTCAAGCAAGCTAGTGAAGCTTGAGCTTGAGGCAAAGAACTCATCCTCCAAGCCATTCCAAACTCCTCCAAACGGAGGATTTAACCCCCAATATATAAATCCTCCTCTACTAATATTACAAAGAGATCGGAAGGAGCAGCAAGATCACATACAGCCCCCGTTGTATCTGGAAGGGCAGATGGATGGCCCTACCGAAGACATCCCCGATGGGCAAGATGATCAATATCTTGCTTACTCAAATGGTTATGAAGTTGAGTCTTCTTTGCAAGAAAGTGAAGGAGTGGAGCTTTCCTTGCAAGAAGAAGAAAAAAAAACATGTGCTGCTAAAGATCCAGAGATCGATGATTACTGTAAACAATTTGTAGATTTCATGCAGGCACAGTTTCATAGAAAATATGATCTCAGGTCCTCTAGGAAGAGGATGCGCACACAAGAACAAGAAGAAGAGATGCCTCAGAAGGAGACTGTCACTCAGAGAATTGAAGATAAAGGTAAGATACCTATAACTGAACCTTTACATTCCAATGACTCCATTCCTTCCTCTTCTAAGTTGGCCTCTAATCCAAATGAAAATGTTAAACCCACCCCAAAGGAAGAAAAACCTCCAGCCAATAGTAAAGATCCAAAGGAAAGTCTCGTAGAGAAGCCTCCTCCTGTGTTTAGCCTTCAGAAAGAGCTAGAAAAAGTAAAAATTCCCATCCCTTTGACTGAACTCCTAAAGCAACCAGCCTATCAGGCTCAAGTGTCCTCATTAATGCTTCCTCAAGAAGCTGCTCCAATCCCAAACAGTTTAAACCTCCAAGAAGAAATACCCATGATTGTGTTTGGTCCTCATGTTGAGGAGTTAAATGCTTCAACTCCTCCTTTCTATGTCTCTTTAGTAATTCATGATTTGTTGTTGCACAACTGTATGCTGGACTCCGGGGCATCCCATAACCTGTTACCTTTGTCGGTGATGGAGCAATTGGGGCTAAAAATCACCTGCCCATATAAAGATCTCTACTCCTTTGATTCTAAAAGAGTCAAGTGTTTGGGGATGATCAAGGATTTGGTGGTAAATCTAGCCCAAATCCCAGCTAAGAGCGTGGTAATGGACAAAGTAGTGGCTGACATCCCAGCCCGGTTTGGGATGCTGTTATCAAGATCATGGGGTACAAAAATTGGAGGATCTATAAAGATGGACCTAACCTATGCGACCATCCCTGTGTTTGGAGGCCAATAAAGGAGATTATACCAGGAAACAAGGTTTGTGAAGATGGTCACTAAAGCTAATAATTCAATGAATTCACTGGTGTACAACAAGGAGGGTGAGTTTTATTCCTAATGCTTGAAGAAGACCAAGATTATTTGCAGGAGCCATATTTATGTCAAGTAAAGACAGAGCAGTCTTCAAGTAATGAAGAAAGTGGGGTTTGGACTTTGCACTTTGATGGAGCCAAGTCAAAGGAAGGGAATGGAGCTGGGATTCTCTTGATTTCCCCTACTAGACAACTGGTCCCATTATCTTTCAAATTGGAGTATGAAGCCACGAACAACGTGGCTGAATATGAAGCATTTCTCCTAGGCCTGCAAACAGCAAAGAATTTTAATATTCAGAGCTTGAAGGTTTTGGGAGTTTCAGAACTGGTGGTGAGACAAGTAAGAAATCAATGTCAGGCTAAGCACCAATGATTGAGGGCTTACAGAAATGAGGTATGGGACTTGGTAGAGAATTTCTTCTTAGCATTTAATATTCAATTCATGCCAAGAGACCAGAACAGAATGGCAGACTCTCTTGTAGTAGCTGCAAGTACTTTTCGACCACCTCAGAACCCCCTCCTGAGGTATGAAATAGAGGTTCGCTGCCGTCCTTCCATCCCTGACAATGTCAAACACTGGCAAGTGTTTGAAGATGAAGAGCAAGTGAAAATATTCATGGAGACTGTTGGGGAATTCTCCAATATGGACATAGATGTTGGCGAGGAGGAGACCATGGACCTTCCTCAGAATAAATGGCAAGATACCGTAGCTGGGCACAAGGTGCTGCAGCTCAAAGGGAATGTAATACCCAAAGGACTGGTCCCTCTGGAGAGATTATTTGATAAGAATGATGTCCCAATACGGCCAAGTAAGATTGTTGAAGAAAATCAGGTAGATGACCTGAACCTCGGCACTGAGGCCGATCCAAAGATTGTGAAATTGTCTAATAAGGTACCCGAAGAATACAAAGAGCAACATCGGAAGCTATTTCAGACATATAAAGATGTCTTTGCCTGGTCCTATCAAGATTTGAAGACCTTTGATATTAGCATTATCCAACACAAGATTCCATTAAAAGGAGATGCTAAGCCACACAAACAAAAATTAAGATAGATTAATCCTCTACTCCTCCCTTCCATAGAAAAAGAAATCAAGAAACTGTTGAAGGCTAAGATTATTGTGCCATTAAGATATTCTGAATGGGTGGCCAACTTGATCCCAGTCCGAAAGAAGATCGGGGAAATAAGATTGTGTGTTGACTTTCGAAACTTGAACAGAGCATCTCTGAAAGATAATTATCCGCTGCCCAAGATGGACCATATATTGCAGAAGGTGGTAGGATCTTCACGAATGTCTATGATGGATGGCTTTTCTGGGTAGAATCAAGTAGCAGTGCTTCCGGAGGATCAAAAGAAAACAACATTCACCACTCCTTGGGGAACGTTTATGTATGCTCGAATGCCGTTTGGATTGATCAATGCGGGGGCTACATTTCAAAGGGCCATGGACATTGCTTTTGTAAGAGAACAAGACAAATTCGTGGTGGTGTACCTGGATGATATCACAGTCTTCTCAAAGGACGATGCTGAACATATAGAGCATTTGCGCAGAACCTTTGACAAGTGCCGCAGGTATGGATTGTCCTTAAACCCTCAAAAATCTCTGTTTGCTTTAGAAGAGGGTAAACTGTTGGGGCATATTGTAACAAAGGCAGGGGTGAAAATTGATTCAAAGAGGGTAGAAGTCATAAATGGTATATCCTTGCCCAGAAATAAGAAAGAGGTCCAAGTCTTTCTTGGACGTATCAACTTCTTGAGAAGATTCATACCTAACTATGCAGAGATAGTCCGGTACATAACTGAGATGCTGAAGAAGGAATCAGGATAATGAAGTAAAATGGACTATTGAGTCACGGGAAGCTTTTAACAAGACAGCTTTCTCTTTTACAGTAAGCCCCAAGATTCTCTAAACTCTGATTATGCGAAACCCCATGATATTTTCGTTTGCATCTCCCCACACCGTCGCCAGCCTATATTATTGTAGAAAAATGAGGAAGTTTGCAGAGCAGCCTCTACTTAAATACTTCAACCAAGTGCTTCGTAATGCTAAGCTAAAATATAACATCCTCGGAGGATAAAAGGCAGGTTCTTTGGTCAAATCCTCAAGGCTTTTCTTGACAGTATGTACTATAGTCACTACCTATAATCGTATTTGTACCACAAAGAATTCGTAAAAGACATCTTGATTCAGGGAGATAGTGAAGGAAAGAGAGGCAAATGGATAGCCAAGATACATGAGTATGAGTTGGAGATACGCCCCACTAAGCTAATAAAGGGACAGGGATTAGCCAATATCCTTGTTGAATCAAACTGTCAGGATTTTGGGATAAATTTGTCTATAGTGGCCAATGAAGATCTTGAAAGAGCAGTCAAGCAGCGCAGAATAGAAACCGCTACACAAAAGACCCATATGAAGTACCTTCTCAGGCAATGATACAAGGAAATTGTACAGTGCCTCTTAACTCTTAGATGTCCTCCCAGCTGCGACAAGACAAAGTATAGAACGTTGAGGCTAAAATCTCAGAAGTTCATCATAGCAAATGGCTATTTATACTGGAGAGACCCATCGGGCATACTACTTTTATGTCTCACAGAAAATGAAGTAGAAGAAGTGATGGCAGAATTCCACAAGGGTATCTGTGGTGGCCACTACAGTTGGAGGGCCACAGCACACAAGATTCTGAAAGCAGGATTTTTCCGGCCCAAACCTTTCGGAGATGTTTATGCTTGGTTAAGGGCCTGTGAAAAATGTCAGAAATTTGTTGAAAGGTAGAATTTCACACCTTTGCCTATGATCCCAGTGCACATAGAAGAACCTTTCCAGCAGTGGGGAATTGATTTCATCGGCGAAATTCATCCTGCCTCAAGCGGGCAACACAAGTGGATATTAACAGCCACCGATTACTTCACTAAATGGGTAGAGGTCGTGCCAGCAAGGAACACTATAGACACAGTGGTGATCAAGTTTCTAGAAGATAACATTATCTCAAGGTTTGGCTATCCTGCTAAGATTGTCACAGATAATGCTCAGGCTTTTAAGTCTGCCAAATTTATCAGTTTTTTCCAAGAGTATAATATTTTATTAGGGCACTCTACTGCATATTATCCACAGGGGAATGGATTGGCAGAATCCTCAAATAAAACCTTGGTGAGGGCGTTGAAAAAGGCCATAAATGAAAATCATAAGAACTGGGATTCACAGCTTAAGTTCGCGCTATGGGAAAATAGAATCACTAATAATAGGTCAACAGGAAAATCCCCATATTAATTGGTCTATGGTAGAGCAGTAGTTTTCTCGATACAATTGGCCTTACCTGTGGCTAGGTTCATGCAATATTGTCAAGAGAAACCGAACGATCTTACCAGAAGGATGAATCAGTTAGTAGAGCTGGAGGAGACTCAAAGTCAAGTAAATCAGAGGTTGACTAAGTACCAAGAGGAAATGAAAGACCTGTTCGATTAGCATGCTAAGGATAAAGGGATGCAGGTTGGAGATCTGGTGCTAAGATGGGACATAAGAAGGGCTGAGAAAGGAAAGCATGGGAAGTTCAATCCTCTATGGTTCAGACCTTTAAAAATCGCAGAGGCCGGAGGAAACAATACTTTCAAACTGGAAAAATTTCAGGGTGATCTGCTCGAAGCCCCTGTGAATGGGCAATTCTTAAAACCCTTTTTCTAGTATTGATTCAGGCCGAAAGGTCTGTTGTATGATATTGTACATTACTTAGTTGCTTTTATTATGATGTTTTTTGTTTTGAGTTGTCATGAAGAAAGAAGAGATGGCATCAAGGAGCCGTTTTCACAGAGAGAGGCTAGCAGATGGTATGCAGAGTTCTCGACATGTTCGAGGACAAGCGTGTTGTCCCCAAATGGAGCCCATGTTGTTATATCATTCACCACCTTAGCCCTAAGAAACTTATAAAGGGGGATCACCCGAAAGCATAAAAGGGAGAAATACCTAAAGAGCGACCGAAGTTAATATGAATAAAAATCCATATAAAAAAGGGAGACAAGGCATCATATATGTATTATATATCCTTGCGGTAAAACTTGACATGAAACAAAGGAGGAAGTTAAAGGTGCAAGCATGCTTGGACAGAAGTGAATGGTGATGACATAGCATATGGTGGGACCCGAGATAGCTTTTCCATGGGGTGATGGCTGCGGGCTTAAAGCCGCTACAAGACCCCACCGGAATTCTTGGTGGGCTTGACCACAGAGACACATGGTGCTGTGAATGTAATGGTAAGGTAAGTCCTGACGTCATTTCTGGTCCCACCAGACTGTGCAAGTACATCCATCGCGTGCATTTGCAATCGTTGATTTGGATTTCCCAGATCAGATGGCTCCCATTCATTTTTGCATTCATTTCATCGAACAACATGATTGTGTTGTTTCCAAGCGAAATGGGCGGTTTTGTAAAGACACACGTCACACACCTAGTTGTATCGCGTTCATTTGGCCCATTACCGCTTACCACTTTAACCCCGCATGAAAACCACTCCTATTTTCCTCAAAACCACCTTCTGCACAATTTCACACCAATTCACATTTAAACGTTGTTTTTACCACAAAAATGCCTCCACTGCATTTCTTGCCTCTGCACTGCTCCTCTATCTTCACCCGAGCCTTCTGAAGCAGTCAACCACTCATCGCAGGATTTATTTAATTTGGTTTGTTGTATGTGCAGGTTTTTCACAGAATTTTTAAGTATGTGGGCCATCCCATATCCTATCACAGTGCCTCAAGGCCGAGGGTGACGATCCTCATAAGGCCTGATCAAAGGAAAAAAGGGGGCATAAAGGGTTAATTACCACGTCTTAACCAATCGTTTCATAAGCATTGGTTACACAGCGAAACCCTCCAGTGCACAAAGAAAGTACCTGTCAGCAAAAGAATAAAGGCTAAGGGTCCAACTCAGAAAATTAAAAGCTTAACCCGCAGATTGAAGACGAAGACTCAATTTTAAAGCAAAGGATGATTAAAGAAGGCCTTAAAGAAATATCAATGGGCCCCAATCAGAGTTTAAAGGCCTAAACACACAAATCAGCAGAAGACCCACTCAGCCACTACTAGCAGTACCGCACCCTCCATTACAGAAGGCCACTCCTTCCCACGACTAACGGTATTGCCTTTGCCAGCAGCAGTAGTGGCTCTGCCTCATCAATCAGCAATAATCATCCACAAATGGGCCTATGTGGCCTTTTTACCTTATGTTCTGTTCATTTTGTCATTTCGGGTGAAATCCTTATTTCACTCCTGCAGTTTTTACTTTCAGTTTAATCAATTGTTACAATTCAGTTAGAAATGGCTCTAGGCCTGCATTGTAAGATGATGAGAGGCAATTTTACCTCATCATCATTTCTGTTTTTATTTAGACCCGCAACAACATACAAGCACGTGGGGAAGATATTTTTCCAAAATATCTTCTCAAGCATAGGAATCAGAGGTTATAAAAGCAGGAAGACAACACTAACAAAAGGTTCCAGATTTTCCAAAGAACTTACTAGTCGAGTGTTTTGTATGCATTTTGTATGAACTTTGATAGTAGATGTTTGAAGATCCCGTAGGGACTCAGTAATAAGAAGCTTTGTTGGAATTGGGGATTCTGCTCTGGATGATTCGCAGTTTGTAACTCTTCTTCATGTTTTTTAATACAAAGGTTCATTTCGTATCTCTCCACATTTCTTGTATCTAATGTTATGGAATGCGAGTGCTCCCATTTTTTAATATGAATTTATCATAGTAGATACTCATATTTACTCATCCATAGCACTTTAAATATGGCTCAGGCATGATACTTTGTTCCATTTCCTATCTCTACCGCCATTCTTCTAATACTAATTACAATGGATTCTTGTCCTTGAACGAGCCCAAATATATGGATTCTTATCTTTGCATAGGCCCAGTATATATGGACTCTTATCTTTGAATAAGCCCGGTTATATTTGGTATCTTATTCCATCTTCTGTCATAGTCTTCGCTCACATATAACTTGATATCTATGTACTCATTTTAGAAGTCGGCCCCTTTTACAACATTTTGTCTTAAAGCTGTCTGATGCATTTACTTATTGCAATTTGTACTCAGTTTCTGCAGTTTTCCTAGTTGTTGTGTTTAACCTTGGGGTCTTGGTTCCACCCTTATTAAAACCATTCATCCGAGTGATAGTTGCATGAGAGCTTAACATTGTCAACTGCAATCAGTTGAGTCATATGCTCCTTGCATTTAAGATGTCCTAGGCACTGGTATTTATACAACTCAAGGCTGTCTCTAGGAGCTACAACACAGCCCAAGGCTCCAAACGTAGCTAGGGTTGTTTACAACACCGTCCCAGTTTATCGACGTGATGGCTCTGCCATTCCTATGTCGGGAGTGGGAAATGGTAGGCTGCAGGAGGAGGGGAGGCTAGTGGGAGAGCGGAGGGGCCCGAGCGACCTGTGGAGTCGTGTGTGGAAGTGGGGAAATGAAGCGGTAGAGGACGTTGTGGGTAGTGGAAGGGACGGGAGTGGTAGCGTGGAGGAGCAGTGGCATAGGGATGAGAGGATCTCACGACAAGAGCTGTGTCAAAGTGAGGTGAGGGAGGTCGATGGAGTTTATTAGAGAGGTGAGGGGAGATTATGGTAGAGAGGGGCGAGCGGAGGAGTGGGAGGTTGAGTGGTGGAGGTCGACTGTGCAGGTGAGGCTGAAGAGTTGCGCACAGTGGGAAGGAGCTGAAGTGTCCGCGGAATTGAAAAGGGGTGTGCTCTGAGTTGAGCAGAGCTCTAAGCGTATGATAGAGTGGAGCTCTGCGCGTATGAGACGACGGAGCTTTCGAAAGGTTAACCAAACTCGCAGACACAAGAACCCGGTCAAACCATTCAAAGCCACATTTGCCTCCGCCAAGCGTTTCAGGATCAGTCTTCAATATTACACAACTAAAAATCAAGATAAAACCCTAACTATTTTCCAAAAGAAACAACTATTTTACACAAATTCACAAAATAAAAGGCATCGGACACTATTTAAACCATTCATAGATCCATTCGTCTCGGCGACAGCTTCTGGGACAAATAGTTTCCAAAAATAGCTCAGAATTGCCAATTTTATCCCTCCAAATCACCATCTTACACCATTATAAGGCTCGAAATGATGGAAATTTTTGCATTTCAGCAAAATTATGGCCACTTCAAGGGATTTGACCCATAAATTTCTTCAAAAAATGAACGACGTTACCTTCTTTTGAGCCTCCGGTAGTCAAGCTCCTGGATCTTGAAGCTCCAGCAAAAGCCTTTGTGCTTTGTTTCCCATCGTCCTCAATGTTGTTCCTTTCTATTATGTTCGGGTTTACTTTGAATCTTAACAAGTGTCTAGTGAGAGTGGTACCATGCAGCTACGATATAGCTGACATAATTCACTGTGGTAAACGTAACCGGTTTTTTTTTTTTTTTTTTTTCGCAGGAAGGGCAATGCAGAACGCAAAGATGACAGCTAAAATAGCACACAAAAGGTCGAATATTTAATAGTAAAAAGGAAGAGAACCCACTTTGAAGAATACCACACAACTAATAGTTGAGAAACCCATGAAGCAGGTGTTGAAAAGTGTAACTAGGTCGGTCTTCATGATGGCTATGTAATTATATATTTATGTATAGAATATGTTAATGATAATAAAATGTATTTTTGGTATACTTGTCTCATGGGTTTCATGAGAAATATTTTATTATGTAGATAGAATTCTTCTTTATGTCTATTAGGTTTACGTCTTCTAGGAATAAATACTTTTAGGTGAAGGATTCAGTTTATACTCCAAAGACCTTGACAGCCCTCATACAATGCTGGAATCAAGTGAAGACTATCTACTGAAGTAACACCGCTCGGAAAGTAAACACAATTCATGTCGGCCTACTTGATATAATGAAGTCAGCCTAAACCATATTTGATGGTCGGCCTAAAAAGTGAAGACTGCATACTATATATAAGACAAGCCTGCCGATCATTTGAAGAGATAACAAATGGAGACAGTACACAATCAAATGCGGATTGAAGAATTATGATTACCACAACAAATATGGAAGATATATATATATAAATACCTTTCGTACACCACAGCATAGATTGCGGACACCACAGTGATTGCGTTAGTCAAATGCGTACATCACTGCAGTAAAAATTATATAGAAGGATTGCGGTGAAAATTATACAAGAAGGTTTGCGGATACAGGTTAGTCTACAGTGCGGATTGTTTTATAAATATAGATAAGCAGAAATCTCTGAGATTATAAAACAGATAAAGGGGAAAAAATTTCGAGTATGATCTGAGACAGTAATCTCCAATATTACAGTGTGTATAAAGGATAACATATAGTGTGAATAAGAGACAGTTCAACGTGAAACATTCAGTGTGGATATAAGTAAAAGTTTTTCAACGAAGAATTTGACAGAAGTTCAGAAGAAGAAAATTTGTTGTAAAGTAAGAGAAATTAGGAAAAACAGTGCATATTGGTGATGAATAGAAGATTCGAGTTTTTGCCCTAGCTCTAGGAGCCTAACCTTTGTCTTGTGCTTTTGAGATAATTGACTTGATGAAAGATTAACTAAGAGAATACATAACTAACACAAGTAAGTTCACAAGCAACTATTAAGAAGAGAATTTGTATTAATCACCATCCCTTCAAATTCTCAAAAGCAGGAAACCCACGAAACCCACGGAGCGGCCACACATCATGGCTTTGATACCATGTTAAACACACACATGGTAAACAAGAAAGTAAACACACAAGGAGAAACTAAACACACATAAACATAAACATAAGCATGAGTCATTTTACTATTAACTATAGATGTGCTTTTATAGTACATTAGGTGACCCTTGGATTCATCTTCCAAGTGGTCTCTTGGACTCTTTTTATCCATTCGCCTTCCACACCTACCCGTTGAGGATTAGGTGTCCAACAATCACTTTTACATAAAGAAATGAAACACATGATTTACAAAGAATTCCATGACACACTACCACATCTAGAAAAACCATCTCTCACTTATCAAAGTGAATGGCTCATCTCCCTGTGGAACACTTTCTTGTCGAACAATCGTTTCAACTAGTTCATGCACCGACGCTTCGTCTTTAAGGTGTTGCTCTGGATGGAGCCTCGAACATGTGACCTTTATGGCCACTATTACACAAGCATTCTCATCACCACCTCTTACCATTCTCAAGCCCCGCACAATGGAGGACCCATTTTGTGACCTGTGAACATTGTCATGCCTTGAAAACATCATCAATGCATTCCTCTAAGCATGAGCTTCATTTGCCCTTAAGACATCTCCTTGCAAAATCATGAAAAACATCTCCTTTTGCATTGGCGCGGGCAGACAGTTTAGAACTCGCGCCAATGAGGAAAATCCTGCAAAGAGGCCGCGCCAACTGGCGCTCTGTCCCAGAGCAGTAGTCGCGCCAGCCAATTTAAGGAATGTTTTTTAAATAAAGATGGCAGAAGTTGTGTTTCAACAAACTCAGAAACCATTTCCTATCTTGAGTTGGGAGGTTTGGCTGCGGGAGTTCTATGGAAGGGAAGTGGTTTGCCACCTCCCATGGAACCTTCCTTGTTGATAGGGCCAATCCCACAATAATAGGGATCCCAACTCCCTCCTTTCCCATCTATAAAAGCCCGCCCAATTCCATGGCAAGCTAGTCTTGAAGTGCCTAAGATTTGAATCTCCAAATCCCTAGTGGAGTCGCCAAATTGTTGAGGAGGTAAATCCCCTCTGCGGACAGAGGCGATCCCTACTAGCCCAGCAGGGGTGTAGCAACAATCAAAAATGTTACGATGCAAGTTCCTAGTTACGAATGAAAAGACTAAAGATAGAAGCCTACCTGGAATCCAATGCTACGATCTGAAGAAGAGAACGTTCCCGTTCCTCAGCCTCGGCAGATCACGATCCTCCACGATCTCCGCGGATGGACACCTGCACATGCAAGAAACAAACAGATACAAGCATAAAATCCGGCATACGTAACTAAATATCAATGTAGTATGATATTACATGGTAAAAATAAAATTACATTTACTATTTACCTTGGTAAAAAGCAACAGTGGTCCATTTGGAGCAGAAACTTCTGACGGTGATTGTGACAAATCCAGTTGACCATTCAGCTTCTCGTCTGCTATAGGTAAGAGGCGCTCCCTTGCTCTTCATTTTCATCTAATTTTTAATAGTTTTACCCTGTAAATCAGTTCTCTAGGGCCACTTTGAAAATTTAGGGCCGCGCTCATTGGCGCGGGTATCGGGCACGGACCCGCGCCAATGGGCTCTTTATACAAAGGGCCCGTGCCACATGGCGCGACTGTTCACAAAACAGCCGCGCCAGCGGTCGAACCTAAAAATCCGCCTAAAATTTCGACATTTAGACCAAATTGCATGGAATTTGAGGCTCATCAGAGATCTAACTAAGGGTTCATGACCATATGAATGCAGGTAATCAAGAAAAATGGCGATTGAATGGAAAGAACGAGAGCATGGAGAAGAGGATGAACAAGCCATCCAAAGTCAAGCTTGCATGAATGCCCTTAGAAACTGTGGGCTGAAAAGACCACCTCACACTCTATCATGAGCTGGAATTTCAAGTCCTTCCAAGATACAACCCTGCTGGCCGGGATGATTGATTACTGGCAAGAAATAATCTAAAGCCACGTTAACATGCTTCATTTTTCCTTGATATTGTTTTCTACCTTTTCGGATCTGGGGAACTATTTACGAAAAGGGACCTGTGGAGTTTACTTTTCTGCTGTCTTTTCAAACTCTCTAAACATGAAAAGACGCCAAGTTCTCCCTTTGTCAGACTCGTTAAACCCTGATGACATCGGATCCAGTCGAAATGACATTCTCCGAGTTCCTCCTTCCTAGGACTCGTTAAATGCACTAGGATGGATTCGCCCGAAGGGCGAACTTATATTACAAGCATATGCTATCCCCTTCAAGCTTGTTATCAAAATAATTTGGGTACTCGCCAGAAATGGTGGGGGAAAAATGGAACCATCGTCGTTGTCGTCGGCAGTATGTCGCTCTTGAACATGGCACTTGTCTGCATTCGTGTCGGGTTGGGGACATCTCATCTCGTTTCTTCACTTTGCCTCCGTGGGTTTGGATAATCCTTTTTGACCTCTCCTCTGCTCATTGCCTTGTCACCATGACCTCTGATCCATTGATGTCAAATACTGCCAAGTCCACTGTCGTGCCGTTTATATGTTCAAGAGAAGTTGGCCTCTGCAAATATCAACCTTCCTCTGATTCTCATACGATCCCTATTCACAAAAAAACATCATGTTCCTCTGTCTCGTGTCGATGATGTGGGAAACATTATGGCCCACCTTCGATCAAGGTCACTTCCTGTCGACTTCAGCTCATTATCTGGGAAGTTGGTCTAGAGACTCCTTTATGGTACCTTGGAGCCTGCATGCCTCAATGGCAGGTTCGTCGCATTCGACGTGAGGTTTTCATCATTGGCCTCCGATCGAGTGATTCTGCGGGTGTTCGACACCAACTCATTTATTCACACGCCGTAGATTGTACCTGTAGTACCTTGAGGACCATTGTCATTATTGGTGGTTTCTCTCGCGTCTGTTAACGGCTTTCATCATTGGCTGGTAATCAGACGATGTTCTTGCATGTTCGACATCAGCTCACATATTCACATGCTCGAACTTGTACTCGTTTGGGTCGAGATGGAGCGCAAGACCCTGGATTGTGTCTGTTGTAATCCAGGCTGCGATTGTGGATTATTATCATTATGTACATGACTCATTGATTGGATGGTTGCGACCATACCTGAGTCTATTTGTTTGATCTTAGTTGGATGGCTGCGCCCATACCCTAGATCCGGATTATAGCATACTCTGTTTCGGATGGCTGCGTCCATACCATATATACATCATGTACTTGAGATATCAGTTGTATCTTTCTGCGCAGGTTTTCTGACGGCGGGCCTTCAGTTGAACATGTTCTCGTAAAGCATTTCACCCCTCTCTCTCTCAGGCCTCATACTTTAGGGGGCATCTGTTACACAGTAATTTGTCACCGTCCTTACCATTCCCCGTCCCACACAATGGAGGACCCATTTTGTGACCTGTGAACATTTTCATGCCTTGAAAACATCATCAATGCATTCCTCTAAGCATGAGCTTCATTTGCCCTAAAGACATCTCCTTGCAAAAATCATGAAAAACATCTCTTTTTGCATTGGCGCGGGCAGACAGTTCAGCACTCGCGCCAATGGGGAAAATCCTGCAAAGAGGCCGCGCCAACTGGCGCTCTGTCCCAGAGAAGTAGTCGCACCAGCCAATTTAAGGAGTGTTTTTTAAATAAAGATGGCGGAAGTTGTGTTTCAACAAACTCAGAAACCATTGCCTATCTTGAGTTGGGAGGTTTGGCTGCGGGAGTTCTATGGAAGGGAAGTGGTTTGCCACCTCCCATGGAACCTTCCTTGCTGATAGGGCCAATCCCACAATAATAGGGATCCCAACTCCCTCCTTCCCCATCTATAAAAGCCTGCTCAATTCCATGGCAAGCTAGTCTTGAAGTGCCTAAGCTTTGAATCTCCAAATTCCCAAGAGCCTTTGTGTCGTAAGAGCCCTCTTTCTTCCCTTAAGGCCGACTCAAGTAAGGAGACTATCGTCGAGAGACTCAGGAGAGGTTTTCCCTTTCCCTGGCGAGCTTTGCGAGACGTGAACGACTGGAGACCCATCCGAAGGGGAACACGACGTCAGAACATTGGTTGTAATCTTTCTTCGATTGTTATTTAATGAATGATTACGATTATGGTTCCACTATGTTTTCGATTATGTTAATATGAGTAATATCCTTTCTGACTGATATTTAGTTACGTATGCTGGATTTTATGCTTGTATCTGTTTGTTTCTTGCATGTGCAGGTGTCCATCCACGGAGATCGTGGAGGATCGTGATCTGCCGAGGCTGAGGAACGGGAACGCTCTCTTCTTCAGATCATAGCATTGGATTCCAGGTAGGCTTCCATCTTTAGTCTTTTCATTCGTAACCAGGAACTTGCGTCGTAACATTTTTTATTGTTGCTAGACCCCTGCTGGGCTAGTAGGGATCGCCTCTGTCCGTAGAGGGGATTATTCTCACCACTTATGTCGCAATAACTGCAATGAATCTTCTTCCTCCATACCTGCTTAACCAATTTTTTTCCTTGATGTGGAGAAGGCTTCCACGCCTCATCTTCATTTGTGCTGCCCTGGTGGTCTCTGGTGCGATCATGGTGATGAGATGGTGGTGAAGTGTTCCCATCAATGTTTTCCCCTGACAAGTTCAACAATGTATGTTTTCCTCTGATGTCATTATGGCGATCAGAGCTTGCCTCATCTCTCTCTCTGCAATATGTATTGTCATAAAATGATGGTGAAGTGTTCCCGTCATTCTCTCTCCTCGATGGTTTAAATGATGTCGTGGAGGCTTATGACACCTTTGAAAATTCTCCTTAAGTGTATCCCAAACCTACGAATTGAGGTCTCTGCACAACCTCCAATGGCTGAGTTATGCCTTGGCCATGAATGCCAAGTCCTCCTCCTTTGTACCCCATCCTGGTAAGGAGTCTCATGCCAATCCTTGTAATGGGGATCTCCACATTTCCAATAAGAATAATCGCATGTGAATGTGAAACTGAAGAATGATCACAACTGTTTACCTCATATGTCAATTTTGAAACTGGTGAAGAGGGCTTCTCTGAGCCTTCATTACACTTCACTTCCTCCAAGGCCTCTGTTGCTGCTTGTAGCTGAAGTTGCAATCGTTGATTCTCCTCCTTCTCTTCTCATAGAAGTGTCTTCAACACATCATTCTCTGTTTGAAGACTTTGGTAGTTGCACTTCAATTCTTCCAATGCCTTTGTCGTGACTTGTAGCTGAAGTTGCAATCGTTGCTTCTCCTCCTTCTCTTCTTGTAGAAGTGTCTTTAATGCATCATGATCTGTTTGAAGACTTCTGCCGTTGCACTTCAGTTCTTCCAATGCCTTTGTCATGGCTTGCAACTAAAGTTGCAATCGCTACGTATCCTCCTTCTCTTCCTTTAGGAGTGTCTTTAATGCATTATGATCTATTTTAAGACTTTTGTCATTGTACTTCAATTATTCCAATTCCTTTGTTGTGGCATGCAATTGAAGCTACAATCGCTGCTTGTCCTCCTTCTCTTCCTGTAGGAGTGTTTTCAACTCAGCATTATTTGTTGCTTGTTTCTCATAATCTTCATACAACATGTCCACCCTTTCAGACATCCTGAGCATGGCTTCGTACATGTCTTTGACATCCTCCATTGTTGCATGTTCAATGGTTCACGCTTGCAATTCACATCAGCAAGAAGACACGCTCTGATACCACTTGATCCGGGTAAACTTCTGCCACCCTTTTAACCAAGACCTTTTGCTTTTGTTGATGTGTTAGAATTACAATTTATCAAAAGCATTAATGAACACATATGTAGATATAATTAAGAGGAAAACATGTCAACAATCACACAAGAAAACACAAGACGTTTAATAACAAAGTTCGTCCAGTGTGGACTACGTCTCCAGGCCTCGGTGTATCGATGGTGTTGGTAGTTTCATTTGGTGCTGGAAAAATGTGATGATGTACATGGACATTGTTTACTTGTCATACAAGGAAAAGCCCTCAACATGAGTGGCAAAGTCTCTCCATGATATGTTTTGTTACACAGAACCCTCACTCATCACAAACCTCCTATCAGCATGACAACTTCACACATGGTGACAAAGAGTATCCCACCATGAAAGTAACAAAGGGATCTCACAACATAAATCACCATCCATGATAAATACATGCCATATCAAATAAACATAAATATTCTACATCTTACATCAAGCAAGAATCAACAACAGAAAATCAACATAAAGATTCTGCATCATACATCAAGCAGGAATCGACACGACATAAAGCATCCTACAGCAATAATCAATGAATTACATGACAAAAACACTCCATATACCTCAACTCTAATGATGGTTGAAGAATAGGCTGCTCAATTGCTAGATCTGAATGCACCATCGAAAATGTGGCGTCGAATGGAAAGAAATCGATTGTCCACATGCTAAAATCCAACATCACCAAACCCATCTGGAATATGGCTAAAAATTTGAGACCTCTATTGCATAAACTCACACTGCCATCAGTCTCGTGTCACCGGGAGGTGTAAAATCCATATAACATTTGTCCAATTTGGACACTCGGAAAATTTGGCCCCTTTGGAAGTGAGGCCCAATCATGGTTCCACCGCCCTTTGTACACTCGCTCATGGTTCCATCTGCAATTAAATAATCCATGTCTAGAATTCTGCGCTCCTCCTCTACCTGCGTGCATCTGATGAATTGGGTTTAAATATTAAGTTTCGGGCAGACTTCCCAAATGAATTCGTTGGCGCAGTGGTTAGGATTTGAATTTGAGGATGAGGGGTCGAGGGATCAAATCCCGCCCCTCTCCTTTTTATGTTAAAAGGCATTAAATATAGGAAAATGTGGGTGGGCCTGTTCACTCCACGCGACCTGACTCGACCCAACCTCATTCTCGTCGCTATTCCACATATATATATAGTGTATAATGTTTTTGCGGTGGGCGGGTCCGCTCCCATGCGGCCCGACCCAACGACTTGTCCATTGGTTTGTGTAATATGGTAACGGCTAATGCGGGGGTGGCGGGGTTAACCACCCGCCCCCAACCAACCTTTAATTAAATTATTCCATGGGAAATGGGGTCCGCGGGGTGGCAGGGTTGGTGGCCCGCCACCCCTCTTTTATATATATATATATATATTTTTTAATTAAACAAACCACATATTTTTAAATTACCTGATTTTAGGCAGTAGAGGAAATTTTATCCGTCCTACAAACTTTCTTGGATTCCAGCCGGATCTGGCCAAAATCTAACTGCTGAAATCTGCAAAATTGTGCCCTCCTTAACCTGCCATGTCACCTAGTCGACCCCATAACTTTGACCAGCTCTAACTTTCACATGCGGACTCGGTTTAACGAACCATTCACACCGTTGTGACCAGGACGACGAGATATTCAACTTGAAACTGAGTTGACACATTTTTTCCACTATTATTTTTGAGCTTCCATAAGCCCTCGTTGTCCTATGTGTGTCTCTGGAGCAACTTAGGTCAACTTCATTAGATTTAGAAGAAGATGTGGAACAAGTATAGCTAGAAAAACTAGCTTCATAAAAATTACTTGTCAGACCCATAGCAATTATCTTATTTTTGTCACTAGATTCAGATCCCAAATCCTATTAGATTGCTACATTAGCCTTCATTTCACCATTCTTCTTAAGGAACTTCTTTGGCTTGAGTTTTGGATGAAGCTTCCAACACTTGGATTCATCGTGTCCAACCCTCTAACAATGAGTACAGGTAGGACTTTCTTCTTCATGCTTAGCTATTTCTTATTTTGTTCCCTTTTTTTCTTTGGAATCCTTGTTCTCTAATTGCTTGAATGGTTTCTTCGTAAACTGAAAAGTTCTGCCACCTGATTCAACATGAATGGCTTGCACACACACTTCATCAAAGTTATTTGGATTAAAAATAAGCAATGTATGTTGCAAATAAGAATGCAAACTTCCAATATACTTTAATAAAGTTTCCCTTTTGTTTAATGGTATGTCAAGTGCTAATGCCCTCTTCCTAAGTTCTGGCATAAACTCTTGCACATTTTGTCCTTTACCTTCCCTTATACGCTGCCAATCCATTACAGCCTTTTGTGTATATCCTAAAGGATAGAATTTCTTTCTAAGAGCTTTAATAAACTTAGACCATGAAGATATAATTTTACCTTTACGCCTTAAATCTGATTGAGTTTTACTTTCCCACCAAATCAAATTTGTTCCCCCCATTCTAAGCTAACTGAATATTTGTAGAATCATCATCAATATTTTGTATTCTACAATATACTTAAAGTTGTTTAATCCAATTATCTGACTTTTCAGGATTCATTTCACCATCATATATGGGTAGTTCAAACTTTACATCAACCTTCAGAAAAGGAGATTTCTTATGTTTCTTCTTTGAATCGGAATCTAAAATTGAATCATCAGAAGATGAATATGGAGGAGAAGGAGGTTCATCACCATCAGTTTTCTTCCTGTCCTTTTCCTCTTCCGTGTCTTTAGAAGATGAAGATGGAGAAGGAGGAGATTTCTCACCATCAATTTTATCCTTGCCCTTTTTGTCCTTCTTTCCTTTAGAAGACAAAACTGCATCTCGAGTCTTCTTGTCTTCATAGAGTTCTGCAATCATCCTTTTCATATTGAGGAAAATCTTCTGAAATTTCTCATCAATCTTGGGCACGAGAGTTTCTTCTTCAGTTTCACCGACCATCTTTCGAGAGATTTTCCTCTTTCCGATCTCTGTATCTATCTCCTCAAGTTTCCTTCTCCACGTCTCGACCTGGATCTAGTCAACATTCATTAGAAAATATCCTATCAAACCTGCTCTGATACCAAATTATATGATTTGAAATCATCAGGATTTATTACTTGCATTATTGACTATAGCGTTATGTGAATGATTGAAGTAAACTGAGTTATTTTTATGCCTTAAACGTAAACTTAGAAAACTAAAATGAAGAATAAAATAGAAGCAAAGAAAGACACATAACACAACAAACATTGATTATGGAGTTCGTCACTCCTGGACTGCATCTCCGAGTCCGCTTCCAAGTGGGCATCCATTTTATTAGGAAATGATCCAAATAGTATATTTACAAGAGATTTAATCAACTGATATGTGCACACAGGAACTGCTAGTTACTGTAAAAAGAAATCCCTTTGTCTCAGCTTTCCAACGCATGTCTTCATTCGCCAAAAGGCTCAAGGACGCTCAAGTTATGCCCAAAAGAGTATCTGCTGCCAAACCTGCAAAATATTGTTGTCCCACTCTAAATTCAAATTTTTCTGCACTAGTGTAGTGGTAAACCTTTTATAAGAGTTCAGGTGGGTGCTAGGATCGAATCATCCGAGCTATATTTGGAAGGTTGTTTAGTTGTTATATCTCGGTTAAATAAGATTTTAACACATAGCACATTTATTAAACATGTCTCATTTTTAGACTATATATGAACCATATATGGCGCATATATATTTAACACCTTAGTTCAACCTTATCATATGGTTTAAAACTCCTTTAATAATATGGCGCATACATTACATATGGTTCCATAGTTCGAAAAATTTGGCTTACATTTCGCTTCATAAATTAATCTGAACTTGTATTTTAGTCTTGTTGTGCTAATTACAAGTTCATAATTATAATTTATTTGCTTGTTATTTTCTTGTGGTGTTTTAGTTTCCTTGGTGTTGGCGAGTGTCAAAATAGGAAATTGTCTTGTGTTTTATGTTGATTTTAATGACAAATAAACAACATAAGTAAGAACTAAACAAAAGCATAAACATGTACAACA
The DNA here is from genome assembly GCA_034641835.2 of Pinus albicaulis. NCBI lineage: Eukaryota > Viridiplantae > Streptophyta > Pinopsida > Pinales > Pinaceae > Pinus > Pinus albicaulis. The sequence continues at coordinate 53,906 of JAXQQM020069062.1, forward strand.
TTAAATAAATGCACAAATGAATGGTTTAACAAATTTGCGTCGTGGCCCATTGGTTAAGGGGTTGGCTTGTGGGGTGGAGGTCTGGGGTTCAAACCCGACCCCACTCCCATACAATGTTTTTGCGCATATTGATATACCGACCTTAGCATATGTTATTTGGCATTTGAACCATAGTACGACGAACTTTGGCATTGAACTATACCCGCTCAACTATGGTTTAAATTTACCATTTAAATATAAGAAATACGATATATATATATATAATAATAAATAAAAAACACAATTTCCACCTTAGATCCATTAGGAAAATTTCATCCACATAGACCAAACTGGCGAATTAGAAAGTGCCACTTGTCACAGCCTCAATGGAAGAAACCTAAGGAATATTCCCAGAAGATTCATTTTTGCTGACTGGGCTGCCATGTCAACAACCTGTCACAATTCAACAATTTTTTTAGTTGTTTGAGAAAACGAACAATAGACCATAACTTACTCATACAAACTCGGATTTTGATGAAACGAGTTGCGTTGGAATCCTAGTGACGGGCTCTACGTTGTCGTCGTGGTTTCGAGAAATCATGAAAACTTTGATTTTTGAGCTAAATATTGAGCACCTGATCATTCCTCCCCACTAGAAGCCTTTTGGACCCCAAAAGATATTATCAATTGTTTAGAAGGTGAGGTTACAACTCCCTCACCCTTTCACTCTCCATCAATTTGGCCTTTGAAGGATTTTGTCCCTTGAGTCCCACTCTAAGGTATTCGACATTCCCTCTTCCTGAAGTTATGATTCTTCTATCAATTATGATATCTTGTTGAAGTTCATCAAGATATTTTGGCGAGAAATCATCTATTGATGGCAGTTGAACATGCTCTCCTTGATCATCAGTCAATGGAGGCTCAAACAATCTCAAATTCTCAACATTAACAACAGAATATATCTGCATAGAAGGAGGCAAATCTAGCTTAAATGCATTATTACCAATCTTTTCCAGAATTTTAAATGGACCATAACGGATTGGCTTGAGCTTTTTACCTTCCCCTTGCAATATTTCTTTGTTTATATACAACCAAACTTCATCTCCAACCTGGAATTTGTGATCAAAATGGTGTTTTTCATGCCTTTCCTTGTAGTTGCTTTGACTCTTTTCAAGTTGCTCTTGCAATGTGTGATGTATCAATTTAATTTGCTCAATGAAATTCCTTGCCTTATCTATGTCATTATTACCATATATAGTGACATCTTTCTCAAAAAATGAAGTCCAAAGGTGATCTTGGCAAGTAACCAAAACATGCCTCAAATGGTGATGTGTTTGTGGAAGAATTTTTTCCCGGTTGTATGCATGTTGAATGTAATGCAACTGTTCATCCCCAACGTGGGATTCTTGCTGCAATATCCTTGAAGAAGATGAATAACAGTCTTGTTGACCACTTCGGTTTGACCATCTGTTTATGGATGAAAGGTTGTACTTTTTTTCAACTTAGTGACCATCATGTCCCATAATTTTGACCAAAAATTCCCAACAAATCTAGAATCTCGATCACTTACAATAGAAGTAGGAAGACCAAAATGAACCCTAACATTTTGAAAGAAAAAGATGAGTTGTTTGTTCAACTATAATTTTTTTCTTACATGGCATCAAAAGACACATTTTGTTGAACCTATCTACCACAACATATAAATAATCATGACCTTTCCTTGACATAGGAAGACCACCTACAAAATCCATAGAGATACTTTCCCAAGGATGCGAAGGAACCGGAAGTGGAGTGTACAATCCAAGTTTCCTACTGCTAGGCTTACTTCTTTCACATAAAGAACATCCTCTAATAAAAAGAAAAACATTATCAATCATGCATGGCCAATAACAATACATTTGGAGATTCGCTACTGTCTTTCCTACACCGAAATGTCCAGCAATCAATGAAGTGTGTGCCTCCATTATGATATTGTTTCTTTCTCCCTGTGGTATACATAACTTTCCCAAGTGATACAAAAAAAAATTATGTACATGCTAATCTAACTCCTCACTTTGGTTTCTTTGACTTAAGCTTGCATACACATCTTTAAAATCACTATCATGTGCATATTGCTCAATGTAACTTTCATGAAAAACTAAATTATGCTTGAGTATGATAGATGAATTTACAATAGGCCTAGAAAGCATATCAGCTACCTTATTGTAAATTCAATTTGTATACCTGATAACCAAATGGAATTTTTATATAAATCCCATCCATCTCAAGTGTCTTGACTGCTACAACTTTGACTGAGACTATAAGTACTGCAATGGTTGATGGTCAGGATAGATAATGGTCTCCTTCCCCATCAAGTAGTGTTTTCATTTCTTTACACTTTGTACCAATGCATATAACTCTTTTTCATACATGGGATATTTAGTTACATCTCCATTAAAAATTTTAGAATGAAATGAAATGGCCTTACCATGTTGCATGAGAACTGCTCCCATGGCATAGTCACTAGCATCTGTTTGAATCTCAAATGGCTGTCTAAGTTCCGGAAGTGCTAAAACCAGTGCTAAACTGATATTTCATTTAAAAGTATCAAATTATTTTTTCTGCTTGTCTCTCCATTGGAAGACTCTTTTGACACTAGTAAATGCATGTAACGGAGCTGCAATGGAAGAAAAATTAGCAATGAATTTCCTCCAATACTGTGCTGCTCCTAAAAAGCTTCTTACCTCTGCAACTGTATTGGGCTTGGGCCAATTCATAATGACCTCAACTTTAGAGGGATCTATCTTCAACTCACCTCCTCCAACAATGTGTCCCAAATACACTAAATAAGTCTTTCCAAAATCACACTTAGACATCTTCAAAACCAACTGTTCTTTTCTCAAGACATCAAGTACTTTGTTCACATGCATGACATGTTCATCTCTTGACTTGCTGAAAATCAAAATATCATCTAAGTAGACGATGAAAAAATCATCTAGAAATGGTCTCAATACATCATTCATAACTCTCATGAAAGTAGTTGGAGCATTTGTAAGACCGAAAGGCATAACAAGCCACTCAAACAATCCTTGTTTAGTTTTAAAAGCAATCTTCCATATATCCTCTTCAGCTATTCTAAATTAAGGATAACCACTTCGTAAGTCTAACTTATTGAAATACTTTGCATACCTCAATTGATCAAGCAAATCATCAATGCATGGGAGTGGGTAGCGATTCTTTATCGTGATTTTATTCAGTGCACGGAAATCAATACACATGCGCCAAGTCTCATCCTTCTTTGGTACCAAAAAAATTGGTGAACCACATGGTGAAGTAGATGGGCGTATGATACCTTTGTTCAAAAATTATTGAATTTTCTTCTTGATTTCCAAACTCTCCATAATTGACATGTGATACATACCAATGTTTGGAAGTGGAACATCCTGCTGCAACTGAATCTCATGCTGAATTCCCCTCTTGGGAGGTAACCCATCCGGTTCCTGAAACATCTCACCATGTTGACTTGCCACATCAAACAAATCAAATTTTAACATCACAACCTTCAAAAGATTCATAATCCAGGTCATTATTTTTCTTGATCATTAGAAGCAAAAAATATTTACTTGCATTAACTAGTATCTTCATCTGCCCTGCATTAACCAAAGAAATATTCATCTTTTTGTAATGAGCTTTCACAATATACTCCACCCCATCCTTGAACAATTGATATTTTTTATCATGGCAATAAACATCACTTTCCTATCATACAAATATGGACTTCCCAAGTTAGTTCCTGAAATGTCAAGTGGAACCACATCTAACTCGACTTCATCAATAAAATTTGCAGTAATAGAAAATATGAATATACATTTCCTTGTGATTTGTAAATTTGAATTCTTAACTATCCAACCCAAAGGGTATGGCTTATGATGAGGTACAGTCTCAAGGTTAAGCTTTTTTACTAAGTCTTATGAGATTAAATTCGCTTGTGACCCACTATCAAATAATGCATCAATCTTGGTGTGATTTAAGATTTCTCTAATAGTGAACAACTCTATCCTTGTTTCTTCATTTGGAGTGTTATTGTGACTGGTAGATGAGCTAGAGCTTGTTATGGATTATTTCACTTTTGTGACCATGGATGTAATCTTGGTCTCATCATCGGAATCAGATCCAAGATCATGTTATGTGGTAGCAGTCGTCTTTTATTTTCCCTTATTGTTTGGTTTCTTAGGCCTTAATTCAGGATGTAGTTTCCAAAAATGGGCTTCATCATGCCCCAGTTTGGAACAATGTGTACATGTGGTTTTCTCCCCTTCCTTCTTAATGCTTGCATTATTCTTTCCCTTACATTTTCCCCCCTTTACTTTCTCCTTTCCCTTGAATGGCTTTTTCTTACTACCCTCTTCCTGAATGTTCTTTCCCCTACCTTCAAGGTGGGTGGCTTGCACACAAACCTCATCTAAGTTGCTTGGGTTAAACATAAGGATAGTATGTTTCAAATATGAATGTAAACCTCCAATATATTTTAAGAGTGTGTCTTGGGATTGCAAGTTTACACCTAACAACAAAGCCCTCTTTCTAAACTCTTGGGTATAATCTTGAATTGTTTTACCCTTGAGCTGCCTAAAATTTTTCCAACTCATAATAGCTTTATGCATGTAAGCTAAAGGATAAAAATTCTTTTGATGGCAGAAATAAATTCAACCCAAGTGATGGATATCTTACCATGGATTCGCATTTCCTCTTGAGTCTTTGCTTCCCACCATACTAGTGTTGCTCCTTCTAGCCTCAATGAAGCGAACTGGATCTTTGTTTCATCATCTTATAGGTTATGAATTCTACAATACACCTCCAATTGACCAATCCAATTGTCCAGCTTCTCTGCATTTAGCTCGCCATTGTACATGGGTAATTCAAACTTTATGTCCAATTTGAGTAATGGAGTTTTTCCTCTTGGGGTCTTGGAATGAGTATGGGTATGGGTGGTTTTTGTGGTGGAAGTGGAAGATGAAGCTGATGGTCATGATGAGGATGATGAAGATGGTGGAGATGGAGGTGGATTTCCTCCACTACCCTTTGAACTCTTCCCTTCATCCTTATCATTTGAATTTCCTTCTCCATGTGGGAACTTAGAACCTCCTCCTACCATTCCAGCAGTGAATGCATCAAACATAATCTTGGTTGTCCTCTTCATGTCATTGAATTATTTCTTGACATCCTCCTCTTATGAGTGTCCTTCATTGTCTCCAACACCTGACATGATGACTTCAAATTCAACTTCAGTTTCCGGTGCAATTTGGACCTCCTCAATCTCAAACAGAGAGAACACTTGAGGTGCTTTAGGTGCAACTGGGGGTGAAACTTCAGGTGGAGATGGTGAACTTATGCCTCTCCTTCTTCTGGTCCTAACCTCGGGACTAGTAACCAATAGTTTCCCTTCTCCTCTCTGCAATCTTAACCTTGTAAGCATCACAAAATTGCAACCGTTAAAACTCTTTTGCACAAACTCTAGAAAAACAAGCAAATAACCTTAAGCAACCTGATGCTCTGATACCACTTGATCTGAACTTGTATGTTATTTTTGTTGTGCTAATTACAAGTTTCTTCTTGTTTGCTTATGGTGCTTTAGTTTCCTTGGTGCAGGTGAGTGTCAAAACAGGAAATTGTCTTGTGTTTTAGGTTGATTTTAATGACAAATAAACAACATAAGTAAGAACTGAACAACAACATAAACATGTACAACATTAAATATATGCATAAATGAATAGTTTAACAAATTCGTGCCACGACCCATTGGTTAAGGGGTTGGCTTGTGAGGCGGAGGTTCAGGGTTCAAACCAGACCCCGCTCCCATACAACGTTTTTATGCATATTGATATACCGACCTTGGCATATGTTATTTAGCATTTGAACCATATTACGACGGACTTTGGTATTGAACTATACCTGCTTGACTATGGTTTACATTTATCATTTAAATATAATTAATACGATATATATATATATATATATATATATATATATATATATATATATATATATAATATGTATTAACATACACAAACATATATGTATATATATATATATATATATATACATATGTTTATTAAATATATATATATATATATATATATACATATGTTTATTAAATATAATATGTATTAACATACAAATAAACATGTATATATATATATATATATATATATATATATATATATATATATATATATATATTTATTGTATATATATATATATATATATATATATAATTAAAATAATAAATAAAAATCACAATTTCCACCTTAGATTCATTAGGAAAATTTCACCCACATAGACCAAACTAGTGAATTAGAGAGTGCCACTTGTCACAACTTCATTGGCAGAAACCCGAAGAATATTCCAAGAAGATTCATTTTTGCTGACTGGGCTACCATGTCGGCGACCTGTCACAATTCTGCAATTTTTTTAGTTGTTTGAGAAAACAGATAGCAGACCATAACTTACTCATATGAACTCGAATTTTGATGAAATGAGTTGCGTTGGAATCTTGGTGATGACCTCTACGTTGTCGACCTGGTTTCAAGCAATTCTAAAAAAAAAAATGGTTTTTGAGCTAAATACTGAGCACCCGATCATTCCTTTTGAAAACATTGTTTGTATTTTTGGCAAATTTTTTATATGGTAAGTGGATTTGGTGGCTTAACAAAATCCACCAACTTGATTTGCAATTAATACCATGCCACATTTCTACTATATCATATGGTTCTGCTCCATATTAATTTATTCCACTCATACCACATGGTTTATCCATATGTATTTAACTCAGCGACATATTTTCGATACCATATCCACTAAACGTATGCCATACGTTTAGTTTGAAACCATATAATAAATAAATGTCCATCTTTTAAAACTTTTATATGATAACCATAAATCATATCTCTGCCATAGTTTTAATAATATAGTTTTTAAGACCATAGTTTTGATACAAATGTATTTCCGCTCCAACATTTGCGCTATGGTTTTTTAACATAGGTTTGTGGCATATGACATTTGTAATGTGCAGTCACCATATAGTTTAGGTTGTAATGTGTGCCCACCATTTGGTAATGTTTGACATCATAGGTTAATAACTTTTTGCGCTTAACTTGGTCCTAGGTTTAGATCCTTACATCTATTAAACATTTTTTGCACCAAAATTTATGTGTCATATCATATTAATGCACCTGCTATGAACCCAAAAATCTCATCATCACCTAGAGATTTGCACCAGAGATGAACTGACACGATGCCACATGTCGAACTTCAGAAACGTCACATGGCCTCTTCTGCACCTGTTCGCCATACAACTTCAACAGATGATTTCTCCTTCATCCGGAGACCAAATGAGAAATTGTAAATTGTGTCAGATTCTAAGCGATAGGCACTAAAACTTGGTGCCATTTCTAAAGACAACTGAGACTTTAAGACTTGAAAAAATTAGATAATCCTTCTAGATCATTCGTTGATGCCCACTGGAAGATTTGATGATTCCCATTGGAAAATTTGATGATTCCCATTGGCATATTTGTTGAGTTTTTAGAAACTTTTAGTATGACAACCATCTTCAATTCCATTATCATTTCCCCCCTTTGTCAGCCGAAAGGAGTGACAATCATCTGCATTTGATTTTGAACTCCCACCTTAAGATGTAGGAGATTTCATCTTTTTAATTCTTCAGGAAAATTTATCTTCACCTCTATCTTAATTAGATTGTATGACTTATGCATATTCTTCACTTCTGGATTCCATCTCCAAGGGTTTATCCGACCATAATTAACTGTCACTTCAGTCTTCTTCTGCATTTGACATTTCTTCGATAGATGATTTGTTTTCCCACAATGAAGACAAGGATGGAGGTCGAAACATTTACTTTACATATGAACATTTCTCTTGCATTGGTTACACTTACAATATTCTAAGTATTTTTTAGAAAACCTGCACTTACAAACTGAATTGATTTTGAGAAATATGGAACATAAAAATTGTTTTCTTTGTTGTACCCCAAACCATGTCGATCTTTGTTGAAAGAAAGTTCTTCCCAAGATTTGATCACTTTATTAGAAATATCATTTTCTTGTTTTTATTCATACTTGCTAATGCTGATGATATTTTGTGCTTGATTCATTAAGTCATATGTATCACACTAAGCATCAATCGTCTCTATTAACAACTCATTTGTATCACATGTTGCATCAAACTTTTCAATTAGAGCTTCAGTACTACTAGTTGCATCATTTAGTAGTGACAGCTTGTTGGATGAGATCATCTGTGTCACAACTTACATCAACATGGAGGATTATATCATTTGCGTCACAACTTTCATCAACAAGCTGAATGAGGTCATTAGATTCACAAATTTCATTTGTTGTTTGGATGAGGTCTTCTGTGTCACACACTGCATCTATATTTTTTGTACATCTTGCATCAACTAGATCTTATTTTTCACTCAAATTTATCTGGAGTGCATTAATGATTTGTTCTTTCATATCTATTTCATTTTGAAGATCTTTCGTTTCTTCTAATGTGCTAATAATTTTATTAATCATGTTTTGATTTTGCTTTAACTTCCACTCAAGTATTGTAATTTTTTTGTGCAATTCATGATACATTCTTTCAGTTCTTTAATTTCTATCTATGCTCTTTGAAGGTGTTTCTCTCCTTTACCCATTTTGGTCTTTAACATGCTTGTTTGTACTTGCTCGCTTGATTATCATGCTTGCTTGATTTTAACACTTGCTTGATTTTTCAAACTCGCTCACTTTAACTTGTTTTCTTTCATGCTCGCTTGATCTTAGAGTTGTGCTTTGTTTTTCTTCACTCACTTGATTTGACAATTTTAGGGTGTTAGCTACCACCGAAAATGCACCCAATTCGAGTCAATTTACAATGATTAAAATGGATGTTAGGTTCAATTGAGAATGCACCCAGTACAATTCCAATTCAACTTAATAAGTTAACTTACAAAATATTATGATTTACTAGTTACAATATAATTAAATTTTGATTTGATTTGACTCTTACAAAAAATGGTTGCAAGTGCATTTTCCAAAAACTGATGTTGAATTGATGCAAATGTTGTTGCTGCAGTTGCTTTTTTATGTAGATTTGTCTTGAAATGTTGATGATTGCTTTAGTTTTTTCTTTGTAGCTTCTTAATTGTGGGTGTTTGAACACATGTGGTTTGCTTGGTTTTCCTTACTTGTAGCTATTTGATTACATATGCTTAAACTCCTTGAGTGTATTGTTGTATGATGAAAATTTGCAACTATAGTGTCAAAACTAGACACAAAACACCATAAGCCTCCAAACATAAAATCACCATCACATGGTAGCAAAGTGTACCTAAGATCCCCTTATTCATATTTCGGGAGGATCTAGGACACTTCAATACCACAAAAAAAGATGTGTTTTTCTATTAAATATCGGAGTACATAAGCTATCAACCTTCACCTACACAACGTTGTCATTGAAACTTCTCAAGAAATAATAATTGAAAGCTCACAAACCCTTGAAACAACTTGTCTTCAAAATTGAATGGACATTGACTTCAATTTCTGCCTAGGCTTGACTTTGAAACTCGTTTATACTAAAGCTTTAGTTGAACAACATGAACTTGACAACATAATATTTGGAAAATTTATATGACTCTTTACATTGATTCTTACTCTCCATCTCAACTACTTGGACTTAAGAGGATTTTACACACAAAAAAAAACCTTTATAACATAACTCTGCTTTAATGACTCTCAATTTCTGATTTGGCTTATAAAATATTTGGACTCAACTAACCCCTTTTATAATGATTTAAATTTTGCAACCATGAGATCTTTCAAAACTTTGCAATATGGTAAAAAATCTGTCAAATCAATATGCAACCGAAAAATAGTGTATACCTTCAAATGCTTAAACTCCTTGAGTGTATTGTTGTATGATGAAAAATTGCAACTATAGTGTAAAAACTAGACACAAAACACAGTAAGCTTCCGAACATAAAATCACCATCACATGCTAGCAAAGTGTACCTAAGATCCCCTTATTCATATTTCGGGTGGATCTAGGACACTTCAACACCACAAAAAAAGATGTGTTTTTCTATTAAGTATTAGAGTACATAAGTTATCAACCTTCACCTTCACAACATTGTCATTGAAACTTCTCAAGCAATAATAATGCAAAGCTCACAAACCCTTGAAGTAACTTGTCGTCAAAATTGAATGGACATTGACTTCAATTTCTGCCTAGGCTTGACTTTGACACTCACTTATACTAAAGCTTTAATTGACCAAAATGAACTTGACAACATAATATTTGGAAAATTTATATGACCCTTTACATTTATTCTTACTCTCCATCTCAACTACTTGGAATTAAGAGGCTTTTTCACAAAAATAATAATAATAATAATAATAATAAAAACATTATAGCATGACTCTCCTTTAATGACTCTCAATTTCTTATTTGGCTTATAAAATCTTTGGACTTAGCTAACCCATTTTATAATGATTTAGCTTTTGCAACCATGAGCTCTTGCAAAAATTTGAATATGGTAAAACATCTGTCAAATCAATATGCAACTGGAAAATAACGTATGCCTTCAAATGCACATGGATTTCAATGTTGCTTCAATCAATGCTGCTTTAAGTGACTCGCCCTTCCAATATTGATTCACTAAATAAATTCCACCCCTAAAACAAATGTTTCCATGCATATACACTACCACTTGATGCAGAGGAAACTTCTGGAAAATTCATCCAAAATCGAAATCTGTAGGAAAAATTGGAATTCTGAAAATTACTTGTTAGGGTGCGCAATTTTCACCTGCAGAGTGTTCTCTCTCCTTTCAAGTGAAATTTACTCTTTGTAAATATGTTTCTTTCCTCTTTAGCATACAACTTCCATATACAGTGATGATCACTCCTTCATGTGTTGGGTGCATTTACATGTTAAATTCATGATGGGTTGGATGCATTCTCACCATCGACCTTCGAACTGGGCATATTCATTATGGATTCACACTTTCAATACCATTAATCAAGTTCTCCAACACACATCCAATGTTGATTTCATACCTCTGGAAATTATACTATGCCACACCTTTACGCATGCATCCAATCAACCAATTCCAATGCATGCTCAAGGCAATTTACTTTGTAGCTTCGATTCTTCATGGGGATTGGCTAAAGACTTACATAATTGATTTTGGATAGCGAAGTCTTTTTCCCTCCATCGCATTCTTTATCTCTCCAACCAATCGATGTACATATTTTCTAATGAACAAATATTTGGGGTCGATTCATCTATGTTACACAACAATTTTTCATTGTCCTTGAACTCCTCATTCCTTGATCCTAGAGGACCCATACAGTGACCCTTGTGTACTTTCCAAGCATGGAATACATACCCCTAAACCACATTTTGTCTACCAAATCATCTCCCTTTACAAATTTTCTGGAAGATCCCTATAAAAGCCTGGTTTTCAAGGTTAGCGCTTTCTCTCAGTATCTAACCTGCATTGATAACAGATATTTACACTGAGGCCCGCGCCGATTGGCGCTCTGTCTTAATGTCTTACCCGCGTCGATCCTCTTTTGGAAAGTTTTTTAAATAGAAGCGAAGCTTCCATGACTATAAGCTTTGCAAGGCGGTGAGCTGGAAGTCTATTTTGAGGATATGGCCGAGGAACTCCTCTTTGGGCTTCTTGTTCCCAAGAAATAGGAACTACTCCAAAGGATAAGCTCTTTTCCCATCATTTGAGGGCCCAGAACCTCCTCCTCCATTGTTATATAAGGAAACCTCCTTCAGCTCTACAGCCTTAGTGATGATAGAAAGGAGAAGTAATTATAGCTTCGAGAGAATAGTGCAGAGTGTGATTGTTTTTGTGTGTTAGGAACATAGTGAGATCTTAGAACTTTGTGTATGAGGGTGTTGCAAACGTGCTTGGATACGTACCTACCAAAGGAGAGCCTCAACATCAAGGCTTGGTTGTAAACTCCCCTTGTCTTTATCATAATAAAATGCAACTGATGTTTATCTTCCACTCTTGTTTACATATATAATGAGATTTATAGCATTCCTTGATCAGTTAGATAGGTTTTAATTGTTTATGTTTGTCGTGATTTTACGCTTGTCGTGGTGTCTTGACTGTTTGTACAGGTAATCTAACATTAGCAGCAGCGGATATCGAGCTTGAGAAGAGTGATAGATCAAGGAGCTTCGATGGAAGACTACAACATAGCATCAGGACAAGGTAGGTCATCTTCCTTGATCTGGATCTCATTTACAATTTAGGAAGGTAGATGTTAGTATGTTCCCATAGTTAGAGGGATTGCCTCTGTCCGCAGAGGGGATTTACCTGGACAACAAATTAGCGACTCCACTGGGGAGTTTCCTTTGAGTTTGTCACTCTTTGAGGCCTTCCTCATTTGACGAGTTTAGCCGAACGACCATTTCCCCATTTGTTCATATGTTTTTCATCAATTACGATCTTTTATTTTTTGCTTGAAGTAGTGAGTCTGGTCTTGGTTGGGAGAAATTCTTTGTTTTTTCTTTTTTAGGAATTGGCGCTTTTATTTATCTGAAAGTCACGCCGATTGGCGCTAGTTTTCAGTTAGCAAGCTGCGCCAATGGGCCATTGGCGCTAGTTTTCAGTTAGCAAGTCGCACCAACTGGCGCTAGTTTCAGCCACTAAATTCGTGCCAATTTCAGGGTGGTGAAAATTAAGGTTTTTCCCTAAGTCCTTCACCAGTGTGTCTTGCCCTTTCGATCCTTTTCTCTGTATGATTTACATGTTCTCCCCCTCACTCAAGTGGGTTTTATTGGCTTGTTGGTTTTTTTTTTTGGTTGTTTTTCCTGTTCGGACGTGCATCCTTACATCCTAGTTTTTTTCTAGGACTATGCATCAATTGCCTGGTTGCATGCTTTGCGGGACATCACCCTGCTGATTGAGTCAGACTCCTTTCTTGGTGAGCCATATCTAGTTGATTTCCTTTTTCTTTTTGGTTGATTGAGTGTTCAAGTTTCAAGTTTTCGTCCCAGTTCATTTGGTCCGCTTGTTCAATTGTGAGCATAGATTACATTGCTCGTTGTTCAGCTGAAAATTCTTCTCTCTCTGATTGCTTGATGTAAAAGGGAATGAATGCCTTATTTTGAGCCCATGCTTTGGAATTCCTCTGTGTGCTTGAACTCATATGTCTTGTAGCCTTTTGAGGAATTTCGTTACAAATTTTTTAAAACAACGATTTCATTCTTAATGTTTGTTTGCATCCCTTTTGCATTCATCCTTCCATCGAGGAAATTTGCATTCATTTAGTTTTCGTCTTAGAGTTTGCTTTTCGTTAAAGTGAATTAGATCACATTGCATTGAAAATTCATGTTTGAGATCCATCATTGAACTTAGATTACATTGTTTAATGATTTAAAGCTAAAAAATGCATTGAGTGCATTCTCTTTAATTAAAATCTTGCATTAAGTGGATTCTCATCTCATCAAAAAATGCGTTGAGTGCATTCTTATTCATTCAAAAGAAAAGGAAAATTGTGCATACATTACAATTGCATAGTTTCCAAAAGAGAATTTTGCATAGATTACATTGCATAATTCGCATCGTTGAATGTTTTAGATTACTTTTGGGATAGTGAAAGTCATCTAGTTGTGAAAAAGTTTCATTTGCAGTATTACCTTTTGTTGCATCTTTATTTGAAACTCTTCCCTTAACTAGATAGCATTCATCAAATTGAAAGATCTCTTTTCTCATATAGCTGCATATAGGGGATTGTCAGATGACCTTCGATAGGGCCTTGAAACTGAGACATAATTTAGGATCAACTTTAAAATTTATTCAATCAACCTAAGGAAGCATTGAAACCTAACGCACATTTTTAGAGGTCTAGGCTAGTGACGTGTTCCGGTGTCATTAAACCTAGTAGATGTCATTCACCATCTGGATTTAGACAGCACTAGTACGGACTTGTGCTCCCCGTATCATTGCGTATATAAAGGGATACCCTCATAGGTTGCAATCCTTTATCCATAGGAAGCCGATTCTGTCGCCCCGTAACCGTGACACACCGAACACAGCATTTGGGGAGACTATCTGCATGTATGTTAAGTCTTTAGTCATTTCTCTTTCATTTGATCACCAAGGTGTATATGGTAGTTCACGGAAACTTGGTACACCCTCTTGCTTAGATTACCTGAGTATTCATTTTGGTCTTTTCGTGACTCTCTAAAAAGTGAAAAGATCATCGAGCGCTTGTCCTTTCACGCTCATTTCAACTTGAAAGTGATAGAGTCACCTTTTTCCTATTTCTAGACTCTTAAAATATGAAACGATAGAGTTTTGTTTCAGTGTCTTAAAATTAACTACCCACGAAATATTCCTGGTTAAAGTTATCTTCCTTAGCATTTTGTTTTACGATTGTTTCCAATGGCAACGTTTCCTGAGTTTACCAACCAAGGAATCCCCTCCGAAGGGAATCCTGGTCCTTTTCCTACTTTTGGTAATGTTGATGCTCCTTATATGGCAACATTGTCCCTTCCTGGGTTAACTCTTGGTTTGCTTGTATGGTTATTCTCGACCTCGATGGTCTCGAGTATTTCAGCCTCTGTACAACCATCACCTCCACCTGAACAACATCATGTTGATTCTAAGGTGAACCTCTCCCCTTCTTCGCCTATTTATTCGTCCTCCTCTTCTACTTTGCCTGGTGAGAGTCTGGATTCTAGTAACTCGGTGGCTAAGAAGAAGATGAAAAAGAAGAAGTCAGATAAGGGAGAGGCCAACTCTGTAGATATTGCACCTTAGACACCTTCCCTTAATAAACCATCCAACCTTCCACGGAAATTCAAATTCCCTTGCATGTTGTGCAAAGGTGACCACTTTCTTCAAGACTGCCTTGGCATTCCCAAGGCACTTGAAGTATGGTCCGACGTTGCCTTTGGCTTTTAGAAGTCATATTGGTGGCACATCTTCGACAACCAATGATAAGACTCATAGGAAACAGGGTAAGATTACCAATCCATGTAAGTTGTGTGAAGGGCATCATCTCATTCACCTTTTTCCATACATGGATGAAGCCACGAGAGTGTTGAACAACCTTACTATTTCTGCACCCTGCCTTCCGGTTGGTTACCAGAAGCTTTCTTCGAGTCCTCTGCTAATTGATTCAATGAACAGTCAAGCATCATCCTTGGTCGATCTCGTTTCCTCAGAAATTAAAATTCAGGAATCCATTCCCATCCAACCATTGGTCGTGGAAACGGTTGACCTGATCCCGCCTATGGTTCATCAGGTCTTTTTTCGTTGAGAGTGGATCTCATCCCCCTCATGTTCTTCTTGTTTCTTCATATTCCTCAGACTTGGAGAAATATTCTCTTGTCCCTGTCACTCAAGAAGTTTCTCTTCCTGCTCCCGTGTTGATGGTCCATGAGGATGCTCCTCTTGCTCCGATAACACCAGGGGATGACCATCTCAGTTCAATGGTACCCCCTCTAAGTATTTTGATCGCTTCCTTCGATCGGAGTCGATTTACGGGATACCGCCTTCCTTCTTATGTGCCTTTTTAGATCATGTTATAGACCTTCGATGTGGCCATACCTAGCACAATTATAGATGAAGGCCTGTATGTTAGTGTTCTATCTTCAACTACTTGGAAAGCTTTTGGTTCTCCACCACTTGTGCCTATTATGCATAATTTGTTGGCATTTAACAGAGGAACCAGTCAACCGTTAGGGATCCTTCCAAAGTTGTCAATTACTTTGGGAGGGAAAATTGTCTGTATAGACGTGATGGTTGCTCTAGGCCCCTTGGATTTCAATTTACTCTTGGGGCGCGAGTATGCTTATGCCATGGGTACACTTGTCTCCTCCCTCTTTCATGTGATCTGTTTTCCACACAAAGGTCGAATCATGACCATTGATCAGCTTTCATTCTTTGGTCCTAATGTGACATCTGGTCTACCATCATCCCTTCCTGGTCCTTACCTACCGGTGGTATCTTCCCCGTCACGAGTCAATTATGTGGCCACTTGTTCGTTGCCCTCATCCAGTGATAGTGCCGTCGGGTACCATCTACTGGGGGCATTCATTCGCGACTTCCGAGATATTGTTCTCCCATCCAATGAGAACCTCTTGGAAGCCATGACTTCTTATTCAACATTATGAGTTATCGTCGGAGCATGGTTCTTCTTCTTGTGTCAAGCTCCTTAAAAAATGAAACAACCTCGTCCGGGGATAGTTCGTCTTCTATGTCAACCTCATTAAAAAATGAATTAGCTCACGAGGATAGTTATTTTAATGTGTCAACCTCGTTAAAACAATGAAACACGTTCCTGTTCAATTCGAGTCTTTGATACGACCTCGTAATATCCCAATCGAGTCTTTCTCTTGATTTCGTAATTTGAACCTTCACTCCATCTGCCTTTCATATGGACTGAAGCTTGGGGGGCATGTACCTCGAATTGAGTCACCATGCTGGGGGCATGCCCGTTTTTCCCTATTTTTCAAGCATAGCTTATATTTTTTTCAAGATTGTGTAAAAATGAAACCAATTTTCAAGCATATTTTGTTTCCGTTTCAAGCTTATGTAGAAATGAAACTGGTTTCAAGCATAGTTTTGTACAAAGTTTCAAGCTTGTGTAAAAATGAAACCAACTTCAAGCAGAGTTTCCTGATTTCAAGATTGTGTAAAAATGAAACCATTCTTATTTTACCTCTCGTGATTGCCATTTTATCAACCTGTTTTGCCATATAAACCTTGGTTTTCTCATTCCATCATCACCATTTGCTTGGCCGATCATACGCCTTCACTTGATTGTTTTACCCATTTCTAAGGAACATCAGCAATGAGTGGTCTTGTTAGCTAGCTTATTGACATTTACTTGTTCTGAGCAGTTCCACCATCACCGGAACCAGTTGCTACCCTTAATTCCACTCATTCCTCCAGGAGGAGTCAACTTTCAACTCTTTTCTTACTCTTAAAAATTGAAAAGATTGCCGAGACTGTTGTCATTTTGAAGTCGCTAAAGGTTGCAAAACTTCATCTGCGCAGTATATGTTTGCCCCTTTTTCGGGTTGGGATGGATTATTTATGAAAAAGGAATACCTTAGCCTATCGCAACTAAGAGGTTCTCTCAGACACAGTTTTCTACCTTTTCGGATCTAAGGGACTATTTACGAAAAGGGACCTGCTGGAGTTTTCTTTTAATCTTCTTTTCAAACTCTCTAAACATGAAAATATGCCGAGTTCTTCCTTTGTCAGGCTCGCTAAACCTTGATGACATCGAAAATCGTCACCATAACGTACCCTCCTTCCTCCTTCCTAGGGCTCGTAAAATTTACTAGGATGGATTTGTCCGAAGGACAAACTTATATGACAAGCATATGCTATCCTCTTCAAGCTTGTGTAAAAATAAAGGGGTACTCGCCAGAAATGGTGGGGGAAAATGGAATTTATTCGTCAGTTGTGTTGGCATTATGTCACTCTTGAACATGACACTTATCTGTAGTTCGTGTCGGATTGGGATATCTTCACTCTGTCACTTTGCCTCCATGGGTTTGAGAAATCCGTTTGCCTCTCATTCGATTACCAATATTGTCAACATGACCTCTGATCCTATTTCAGTCAAATTTTGCCAAATTTCAGAGTCGTGTCGCCGATATGTTCAAGAGAAAATCCTTCTACAGTTTGTACATTCTTGATCCTATGTTTCAGTCATTAACACTCATATCACATTCTCTGTTTCGTGTCGATGATGTGGGATTCATTATGACCCTCCTTCGACGAATCCCTTCTTGTTGACTTCATCTCATTATCCAGGAAGTTGATCTAGAGACTCCCTTCTGGTACCTTGGAGCTTGCATGCCTCAATGGAAAGTTCTTCGCATTAGACGACAGGTCCTGGTCATTGGCCTTCGATCGAGTGACTTTGTGGATGTTCGATGCCAAATCATTGTTCACATTTCGTGGATTGTACTTGTTGTACCTTGAAATCCATTGTCATTACCGGTGGTTTCTCTCGTGCCTGTTAACATCTTTCATCATTGGCTGGTAATCAAGTGACTTTCTTGCATGTTCGACTTCAGCTCATTTATTCACATGCTTGAAATTGTACTTGATCGGGTCATGACGAAGCACAAGGCCCTAGATTTTATTCTCTAGAGTCCAGGTTGTGAGGCGATATGATTTTTCCATGATTAGATACATGTTTCTTTCAGATGGATGGCTGCGATCATACCATGAGTTTATATGAGATCCTTCTTAGATGGATGGTTGTGACCATACCATGGTCTCTTTTTCGGATGGATGCGTCCATACCTTTATTCATGTATTTTCCTCAGAGATTTCAGTTATGTATATGTATCTATGCAGTATTTTCAAGTCTCCCGAAAGCAGCATCTGGTTCCTTGCACGTACTTGTAAATAATTTCACCCCTCACTCATGTTCGAACTTCATACTTTAGGGGGCATCTATTACATAGAAATTTGTCATTGTCCTTGTACTCCCCATTCCTTGATCTTGGAGGACCCATATAGTGACCCTTGTGTACTTTCCAAGCATGGAATACATACCCCTGAACCACATTTTGTCTGTCAAATCATCTCCCTTTACAAATTTTCTGGAAGATCCCTATAAAAGCCTGGTTTTCAAGGTCGGCGCTTTCTCTCATTGTCTGACCCGCGCCGATAGTAGATATTTACACTGAGGCATCGGTGCTTTGTATTAATGTATGACCCGCGCCGATCCTCTTTTGGAAAGTTTTTTAAATAAAATCAAATCTTCCATTACTAAAAGCTTTGCGAGGCGGCGAGCTAGAAGTCTGTTTTGAGTATATGGCCGAGGAACTCCCCTTTGGGCTTCTTATTCCCAAGAAATAGGAACTACTCCAAACGATAAGCTCTTTTCCCATCATTTGAGGGCCCATAACCTCCTCCTCCATTATTATATAGGGAGACCTCCTTCAGCTCTACAGCCTTAGTGACGATAGAGAGGAGAAGCAATTATAGCTTTGGGAGAATAGTGCAAAGTGTGATTGTTTTTGTGTGTTAGGAACATAGTGAGATCTTAGACCTTTGTGTATGAGGGTGTTGCAAACGTGCTTGGATACGAACCTGCCGAAGGAGAGCCTCAACATAAATTCTTGGTTGTAAACTCCCCTTGTCTTTATCATAATAAAATGCAACTGATGTTTATCTTCCACTCTTGTTTACATATATAATGATATTTATAGCATTCCTTGATCAGTTAGATAGGTTGTAATTGTTTTATGTTTCTCATGATTTTACGCTTGTCGTGGTGCCTTCACTATCTGTACAGGTAATCGAATGTTGGCAGCAGCGTGTATCGAGCTTGAGAAGAGCGACAGATCAAGGAGCTTCGACGGAAGACAACAACATAGCATCAGGACAAGGTAGGTCATCTTCCTTGCTCTGGATCTCATTTACAATCTAGGAAGGTAGATGTTAGTATGTTCCCATAGTTTCTAGACCCACCCTAGGGCTAGAGGGATCGCCTCTATCCGCAAAGGGGATTTACCTGGACAACACTCAAGCCATCAATACACAATGATTTACCCTTCTAAGACTACGTTTCTTGGGTGATTTTCCATCCTCTAAAACACAAAGGCGATTTCTCTTCAGAGAGAGAGTGTTAACCCAACAAAAGGTAATTCTCACCAACGTTTGTTCTGATCTCAACCTACTTCCACATTTTCTTCAATAGATTAATGATCCAACAATATTTCCCATGTGGATATCTACGGGTCCTCGCTGTCTTTCACCATTTCATTGTTTTGAAATTACAATGAATTGCAATAGATCCAACGTATAGTTGTATCAAGACAAAGCGCAAACCAATTATTATTCTGAATACTGATTCTTGCAATAATGTTTTAAAAAACTGAGAATTTATTTAGCATCCAAGCTATTAGTCCATCTCTTTATTCTCCAAAGAGGTTATAATCCTCTTCACATGGATTTCCTACAACTACTGATTTATGGAATTTACACTTTCATCAACCCTCCATAACTCGTATTCCATTACAGGGATTATTTCCAGATTTAAAGTCAGCTTAACTTAGATGTCGAGCAAATATAAAGGGCCAATAGGCGCTGAAAACTTGAGCCCTTCGATAAACTCCTCAATAAATATGAAGATATCTCGATCTATGGCTTTGATTATTTATAGAGCGAAATATGGTCTCCCCTCCTCCCAGTTTACAATGTTTATGTCGATGCCACAACGAGCAAGAAGAAGCACCACCGCCACCAGCACGTCAATTAGAGCCACAAATTACTTAGGAAGATTTTCAAGAAAATTTGTCCTCTCTACAATTCCTCGATCCCCTCCGCCTTATCCCACACGGGACCGACACTGTCCAGATCACTGACAATTTAAGCTTCTCCCTTGGTGGAAAAAACCGTAATGACTCTCACACTGCGACAACCATATCAGAAAACCCAAAATTCACACTAATTCAAGATACTTGACATTGAACTTTTGTGCACATTCATCGCATGTTCAACACAGGTTTCCAGCTCATCAGTTTTTTGGAGAGATATTACAGAAGTCAATAGTTCTCAATGCATCCACTCCAAAATGGATTCCACACTGTCCACTCCAAAATGTATTCCAGGTTGGCGCTCAACATTGTTGGCTTTTCAACCAATCCTGATCTTTGATGCTCCTCGGGGCCAAACTATGGATTCACTCAAGATTTGATACCAAATAAAGGATATTAAAAACTAATAAAAACAGAAATTATGAGAGACAGAGAGCAAAGACTGAAACATGACGGAAAAGACTTAAAGCCTCAATGTATATTATCTCACACAAGATAATGATAATCATACAATATATAAAAACATCAAGATATGTCTCAAGATAGTGTGTCTCTCTTGAACACACAATCACTTTGGTTGAGTAAATATCTCAACCACGCACTAATATAGGAGCCTAACTAGTTGAAGAGAATATCTCAACTAACTAAACCTAAACAAACTCACAAGTTTGAGGAACAAACTCATTCTAGAATAGATAAGTAGGAATTAATCCAAGTTTTATAATTTCAATTATTTTAGACTTATTGATTGTTTTATGTGAGAGTGAGGCTAACATAATACTAGCAGTTGGTAACCCAACTACCAAATAAAGGAAATGCATGAAAAAATTAAATTTCAATGGGATAGAAAGTTTTCCAATCCACTTAAAGATTTTTTTCAAGGAAGCTTCTCTCCCAAGCATTAGCATAAGTGTAGGTTTCTCTCTCCTTTATTATTTAGCAATATATACATTTGGAAGAACATTTACATCATTGTAAGGTATAACATAATATTTTTGTTTATTATTCAACAATAGTAATCTTAATTACATTTACAAAGTCTAGGTAATAATTATAAAGGACATTACATGCAACTTAGGAAAATACTTGAAGATTTGCATGAGAAAAAAAGAAAAAGAGGGCAGATTTGAAAAGAGGTACAGCCCCATACCCAAAAAATAGTAGTACTGAAAGTGTGCAAGCCTAAATTTCACTACTTGTTCAAAAGGAAGATCTTGCTCAGTCATCTAGCCTAATCATGGCTGAACATGCTTTAATTTTGTGTTGATAAGTTAGTGAAAGAGAGCTTGTCGAATCATTCAAACTTGAATTGTCAAAAAGGATAGATTAGGAATGAAAGATACTGGTTCCACATGCTCAAAATTGAACCAAAGAGGAAGATGGGGATGCATACCAAATGATAAATCACAACCCTTGTTTTTCTAGTTTTGTTTGTACAAAAATAATGTTTGTGTGCAGCTTGTCCTTATGCCACAATCCATGGTAAGTCAAATTGCCTAATCCTGATTTAAACCATGTTTTCAATTTCATATCAATAGCTTAGAGAATGAAGTCTGTCATACAGCTTAATCTTGACAGTCAAATAGTCTAGGTAGAGAATACAAAGAGTTCACTAGCATAATCTGAACTCTTGGAAGTGATAAGATTAGAAGTAGATAGTTTGTTTTGCTTTCAAAAGAAGAAAATGTCAAGGGTTTTCCAGATCAAGTGCACCTAAGGAAGAAAAAATGTTACGCATTTAGGTTGGGTAGGTAGAGATGAAGTTGGATTAATCAATTTTTTTTTTCAGATTGTTGAGGTCACAACTTCAAAGAAACATCAGCAAATGAAAAGAAATAAAAATATGCCCAATGGATGAGGCACTAGTCTTCATAAAACCAGAGATCTGAAGTTTTGGACACCTCTTGAAAAGGAGCTGCCCTCCCCATGTGGAGCCACTGTTAGTAATCAATAATTTTTGCCCTTTTATATATGACTAAATGCTTATCCTAGATTTCTAGAAATAAAATTCATGAATATTGTGATTTCTAGAAATCTCACTGCCTTCATTATTCTTAGGATAAATTTTTCACTATTTCAGTACTCTATCAAGTCATGGCCAGCCTATCACTCCCTGAAGACCCATCAT
>JAXQQM020071367.1:0-80369 GCA_034641835.2 Pinus albicaulis
TTCAGAGGCATTGCAGCATTCTTTGATCTTTTATTTTGGGTTTTGTTTTGCCTCATTGTCTCTCTTGTAGAACCTCTTTTTCAACTTATGCTCTCTTTCTGCTTCTTTTCTCGGAGACACATTTAGCACTTCAATGGACAATATTATTTCTTTTATTTTTGCAGTAGTCAAGAGGGTCGTAACACTACTGTTCACTTATATCACTGTACCTTTTTTTCATTTGTAGTTTTAGCGGAGATGCTCTTACCACTTGGATGTTCACTTATGTCGTTTTACTTTTCTTGTCACTAGTTGACATTAACATCTAAATGTAAATTGAATTTTTTTTCTTGAAATAGCTGATGCCTTGCTCTTCATCTGACGTAAAATTTAATAACTGCAATGAACTTCAATTTGCTATTATAATTCTATCATTCTGAAAATAGTTGTTATAATTTATTCAGATATATATGATCATACAAACTTTGCTGATCATGCAAAGTTTGGTATCAGGTCCATTAAGCAGGAATGAAGTACTTTATAGACGATCACATAAAGGTCTCTAATCATGCAAATTTTTCCACCTAGGTCACCAAGCACAGCAACTAACGGATTGTAGTTTTAAAAAGTTAAGTTGTCAATATAACAATATAGAACAATATAACAAGTTTCCCTCCTATCATAAAATCTTCATTAAATTACCAATAAAACATGATTCAAAATTTAACTTGTGCACTGAGAGTAAGGATAACATGTAATTTTATTATATGAGTGTTTGCTCATTAAAAAAACTAATACTAATAGGCATCAATGTTGAAATGATGAGTATCTGTAAAATATCTTCATCTTCATAAGAGGCATCAATGTTGAAATGATGAGTATGTGTAGATATTTCTATGTTTGCAATGTCTTTTACTAGATCTATCACATAAGTAATCAATGATGAATCAATTGCTTCAATGTCTTTTACTAGATCCATCACATAAGTAATCAATTGCTTCCTGATACACCGTCAATGATGAATCAATTTCCACAATCCTTTGCATTCGGCAGGAACCAATAAATAACCGAAATTTATATTTCAAAATTCAAAATGGTCTGAGGTAATTTAAAATGCTGCCAATGTTACTAATATGCATATACAACAAAGAATCCCACAATATTGTGGTTAATTTAGGACTTATGTAAGATATATGGATAATTTCGGTACAGTAATGTCATTTTCATCTTCATCTTCACAATTCACATCAACGTCGAAATGCTGAGTATCTGTAGATATCTCTATGTTTGGCATGTCTTTTACCAGGTCTATCACTTTCTTATGCATTCTTTCTCTGTGGTTGGGAAATACGTTGTTGTAAATCAATGACTTGCCGAATGAGACACTGTAGGCATCCAAGCCTTTATCTTGGAACCAATCCAAGAGGTCTTGCACGATTGGATTTCCATGTATGACCCGTCGGTCCCATTGAGACCAGGTCAAATTCCCATGTTTAGTTACCTGTCGGAAAGCAGGTTCAGCCATAGAAAATAGGGGGAGTGCCAAGTTTGCAAAACTGTTGCGATACTTTTCAACCTTGTGGCCTAATATAACCTTGTAAAGTTCCAGACACACTAGACCAGTGGCCATGGCAGTGGTAGTTGCAATAGCAGGAATTATTCTGCCAGCTATGAACTTGGCCTTGAGCTTATCCACCTCAGGTATGCTATAGTTCCTTGCTCGCATATTAGCAAGTCCAGCGATAAGATCCATGTGATAATTTGTATCATCATCCTGCATTGCAAGGAAGCAACCAAACTTTTAGACTGAGTTTTCTTCCCATGGATAGTGTTGAATTGGAACATCAATACCCTTTCAATATAATATTTTTATTTGACAGAGGAATACCTGTATAAATAGTAGAGCATAATAGAAATCTTTAATGAGCAAAGTTAGAGGATAACTTTTCAAACTTAATAGGATTCATGCGAAAGTCTGAAGGCAGATTTTGAACACCATGTTGCAGTGTGGTGATCAATTTGTCAATCAGTTCAGCCTCATCAACATCATACAATGTAGAAGAAAGGTTCACATCTGTAGCTTTCTCATCTGTGACAATCTTCACCCCTTCTTTGGGCCTGAAAACTGGAATATGCACTTTGTCAACCACCTGCGCCAATTTCCTTGAATTTGGATCTGAAGCCCATTCAGGAATGGGAATGCCATATGTATTAGCTTTTAAAATTGAGGCTGCAAGAATTAGGGACGTGTGACTGGGATCCTGAGAAGAAAAGTCTAGGGGCTTTGGGAAACGCTTGGGAGTAGACCAGAATGGTGCACCTTGTCTGGCAGTTGCATTTTCAGGAAAGCTGAAAGTAAGCTGCTTCACACGATTTGAAAATAATCCTCAAACCTGGATCCTCAAATGAGTCAATGATTTGCAAATCTAGTTTACTGAAATTCAAATTTTTTTTGTAAATAGTGAACTGTGCTAAGATTCGCTGGAATGCAAAATGGAAATGAAAAGTATAAAATTAGAGAAAGAAAAGATAAAGGAAAAAGAGGGGATTCTAGCCCAAGAGACGCAATCTTCAAATGTTATACATTTGTGTGAAACCAAACAATCAACAACAGACTCCAGCAATTGCCGGGCCTGAGCATCCCCTGCAGACTTGAAAAAGTGGATCAAACTTGGCAAAACAGGCTTTCACAACTTCCTGCCCAACGATTCCACCAAACATAGCTGCCATGGGATTCAACACTGCATGGGAACCACTTGCAAAATATTTCATTTACATTTTCATCAATGACACTGGCATCCAACTTAATCAGGAAGCTGTCACTGTCACTTAACGCCTTTGCCACATCGATGAATCTACTAGCATCTTGCTCCGATGCAGCACAGGGGAAGTGCCCAAATTGATGAACAAATTTATCTAGAGCACGTAAAGCCAAGTGTAAAAGTAGAGGGAGGTCAAATTTGGAAAAATCACTGAGAAGAAACTCGCCAGGATTTTCAAGCGCTTCGCTCAGTGGCTTAAAGTTTAGGACCTTGGATTTGTTAACCTCAGTGACTATGCCACCCATCTCATAGCGTCCAAAGTTGGTTCTGTCTTCTTGCAGGTGCAAAGAATATGATTTGACATTCACCACTTTACTTGGCTTGCCATCATTAAGCTCACTCATACCTTTAAATTCAGAGAAAACAACAAGATCCCCATCCTCGAATTGGAGCCTCTCCTCATCATCCACACAGGACACCAGAGGAGGATTGTCGTTATTAATAGAAGCAATGATACCCATTTGTGCTTCCTCCCCATTCACATCAAACACAGTAAACTCCTGCCCGAAGTCACACAACACACTGCCAAACACCCCGTGAATATCAGCTTTGATAAATGCGATTGACGGTTTATGATTATGGCAGAAATCATTGTATTTAATGGCTTTCTCAATACTTGTGTCTGTGAACACAACCACCTGAAAATGCAATTCATTACTATTGGAAGTTCCATCATTTAATTTGATTTCAGGCTAGTTTAATTTACGGGGTAGCAACTTACCTGGAAAGAAGACAACTATTGGTATTCTTGTTTCAGCTTTTACATGTTCATTAAAGACAACTATTTAAATCCTTCTTGGTTAATAATTTGGGTTACTGTTTGGATCAATTTTGCTAATGTACATTTGCATTTTGCAAAACCTGTTAAGAATTACTAATTGGCTATTTTGTGTTGCCCCTAGTGTAATAGACTATTTGAGATCGATTAATTGTTTCTCTCAGGTTGACAAAGGCTCAAATCATGGGGGTTAATCTCGTGCTTTCCAGGTGTTGGCAAGGTATCAAGTTTTATGTACATACTGGAGTCTTTGATCTTGATATACATAACAAGATCTTTTGATTTGGAGCTGGTGACGCTCATGGTTTGAACACAATTCCATATTTATTAGGAATCAAAGAATTCAGTGTGGCTTGGAAGGTACATGCCATATTTATCAATTTGGGTATTTGGGTTATTGGCTATTCATGTGATGGGTTGTCCACATGGGAATGGATTTTTTATTGAAATAATAGTTGATTAGTTATAAGATGAATATAAATGATTGTTTGGCCTTCTCTCCTCTGTAAAATGATGTGTTGTGGTACACAGATGATGTGTTGTGTCAGTGTACTAGTGCGAATAATAAATTATAGTGAATAAGTAAAAGGATCATAAACAATCCAATATCTCATGTTTGGAATCTTAGAATAGTTTCTACTACTTTAAAATCTCCTCTCCTCTCCCCATCCACTCTAAAAAAATGAAAAATGAATTGTGTAAATATGTCTCTTTATGATCGATTGGATTGATATTTGTAAAAATCATGTGGTTTGCTTATATCTTTTCTGTTTTTATCTGTCATTTTTATTAATGAAGGAATATCTTTAGATGTGCCCAATGGTATTAAATGGTTCATAATTGTTGCCCTTGTTGCCCTTGTGTAAATAAATTAAAATTTAATAATATTAAATTAATAATTTGTATTTTTATTAAAAATAAAATCCAATATTCCATATCGTCACAAACGAATCCAATATTCCATATCGTCACAAACGAATATTATAAAGTTATTGATTAGGTTGACCAATCCAATATCCGGAGAAAAAAAATAGAAAAAAATGCAAAATGAGAGAGACATCAATTTCTGCTCTGTTAATTCCATTTTTCCAATTTCTCTCATTTTCTCCAATTTGAATTTATTCCCTTTTCCTTTTAATTTTGATTTTCTTTTCTAATGTTTTTCATCACTTGTATTGTCATTGGCTTTTCTAATGTTTTTCATCACTTTTATTGTCAATATGTAATGTCACTTTATAAAGATTTATAAAGTCATCATGACCTCTCACATTTTTATGCCAGAGGCGTTTTCTTTGCAGGCTTGGGGTGAGAAAACATTGTTCACCCCAGCCAATGAGAAACAGTTTTCCTATCGCGCATGGAACCAATTAGATTCTGCCACGTGTATGGGGTCTGAGCACCGGTTCTATGCACGCTCGTTAACAGTGATCGGTTCGCGGAAGAGACGTTGAGGGCGATATCAGTGATCCGGTTGAGCTGATGACTTCAGCTGCGCGCTCAAGCCCCCCTGCCATCCTCCTGCGCTCTCTGTTCATTGGGAAAAACGAGAAAATTCCAAGATGTGGATATCATGCCCGGGGGATCCATCAACCTGAGGGACGTGTTGCGCCATGGATGCGCTCAAGGCGATCCCGTGTTCAGCAGCCGCACCAGTATTTTCAATGGGAGCATTGACGACCAAGCACCCAAACTCAGTGGCTGCCTGCAGATCCACATTGTATATACCCACACCCGCTCTTCCGACAACCTTGAGCCTCCCGCAGGAGCGTCGCAAAACAAGATCTTTGTGCAGAGCTCCTCCTACGATAAATTGTAGACGCAGTCCACATTGGGCTACTTCGAAGCAACTCCAGCCTACTTTTGCAAGGTATTAATGGTGTGTTTTGCAGGGTCTTCCCTAGGAATGCAGAGGAAAGGCGACGAGGCAATTGCAAAGTTGATTTGGGAGAATACGACATATCTACCGCCCCGGCGTTCCTTTGCGCCTCTTGGTGCAATTTCTAGTTTTAATTACTATGTGTAACGAAAAAAAAAGCCAGCATCTACACTTGTAGTTCAACAAAAATTGAAGCAATTCAGCGTAAGTATTAAAACATGAATAATCACCATTGACTGTTCTATTTCGCTGACTTTACTTCATCGTTATATATCTAATCTCCACCGCCCATTTTAAATCTTTTTAGATCTGACGGTTACTGAATACCCATAAGCACCATAATTAACTCTTTAAAATATTGAGATAAAAGTGGTTTCTTTGTGCTACGTGTCACCTTATTATTTGAACGCATCCATTATAAAAATACCTTTTTCTGAAATGAAGTTCCGCGATATAACATTTGTGAGTTTGAGGACATGCTTACACCACATACGGTTTTGAAGTGCTGTTGTATTTAGTCGTATGTTGCTCCCGATTCAAAGCTTCAATACCATTTCACATACTACCCTCTTTCATACATAGGAAATGTATGACAATGTCGATTCCTTATTTGACAAGAATCGTTGCTTCACTCTATACAGTTAAACAATATAGGTTCGGTGCAGAATTTTTTTAATGTAGGCTCTAAACATATTTCCACACATTATAAATTTCCGCATGGATATGGACCATCTATCCCACATCTACGCAATGCACGCTAGAATCCTATTTTAATGACCAAATTTCTTTCGATGGATCACCATCGATCCCTTCCATGATCGATGGTTGATCTTTAGTATACACGAATCCACACAAATTCAAATTTGTAAGAAACAAAAATGGGAATTTGATCTCTCGAAACTACACAGTCTCATGGATTGATGAAAATTATAACTTAGATACAAATAACAGAAATTCACAAAAATAAACACTAGATTTCAATTAATTTAGATTTCAATTTCAACACATTCATATGAGCCAAATCGCTCTCTCAACACTTGATATTACATGGTGTATGAGTTTCTCTACTCTCTAACCTCCAGCTCTTCCAATTTATTCAAAATATCACAATTTATACAAATATGGATTCATGAACCAATTTGGTTTAGATCTAGCAATCTCTCGCTTTCTCCTAAAGTATCTCTTCAACTCCACTCTTTTCTCAACAAAATCCGAAATTAAACTTTTAAATCCCTCAAATCTTCACTCCCCCTAGGATTACTCAACTGTCTCTAAGATCTCTTCATTCACGACATATTCTCCACAATATTAATCTAGAATTTAGAATTTCCTCAAACTCAACTAAACTTAGGAAAATAAATAAAATGATTAAGGGAATCCACTCCCTTTAGTGAATGTGAAATAAGACTCATAGGTCTTATAAGTTTTGACGAATCCTCCTGCATCAGACTCCCTAAGTTGAAATTTTTCATGACATCCTCGTCATTTGTTTCTTTTGTCAAATCATCAAGAATCCCAAACCTTACTTTGTAACTTATCATATGTTTCATCATGCTGTTGCTTCATTTATTATGTTACTGTTGCTTTCGTCCTTCCAGGTTTCCAAATCTTATGTTGTTGTTGTCCTCTCTCTTTGTTGATGCGTATTTCTTTTGTTAATTTCTTTTCTTTGCTGGTTCTCTTCTTGACTGACTTCTTCATCCATAATTTCTCAATTTCCTCTTTACACTTTTCCCTTAGTTGAACTCCACTAGCAACTAATTGCTGTACATTATCTTTTGCCATAGAAATTATGAAATTTCTGTCCAAATTTAACGTACCTCTCTTATTTATAACCTCTTCGTTGCACTTTACAACTTCCCCTTCATTGTTATGGAAGTCAATATTTTCCTCTATATCATCAGGTTCACTTAATAATTTTTCTAGCAAATTAAATCTTCCCTCATCTTTAATAAGCATGTCATTTACATATGTCTTCTCTTTCCTATATAAAACAAAATTTCCATCACAATTGTCAGATTTAAAATTTCTATGCTTTTCTTTCTCCACAGATAATTCTACCATCTAGTATTTCTGTTGATTCTCTGCAAAATTAATGAAACTGCCAACACATTTTGTTTCAGTACTTTCCTCTGCATTGCACAGTGTTCCCTGTTTTGACATAAGGCTATCATTCAACATTTCAAAATATAAGATCTCCTGGAGCATATCATTGTGAAATAGCTTTTCATCGTTTGTACTGATACCATTGCAAAAAAATGGTGTTGTTTCATATTCATATATAACATAAAAAAAATTATGTTTTTCTAAAGCTTCTTCATGGTTTACAGACTCATACAAATAATCAATTTTAAAATCACAAAAATCCTGAATTTATGTATATGTCAACATCATCATACATTCCTTCATATTTTCCATAATAATTCTATCTTGATCTTCTACTGAAAATGCTCCATTCTGTTTACAACCTCTCATTTGCTTGTCTTCAGCTTCTTGAATTATGACAAATTCCTTGCCAATGTCATTATTCTCATAGTTATTAAATACATGCTCAAAATAATTTTCTATTCCAGCCATTTCTTACATTAATCTCACTTCTTCATCAACATGCATAAGCACATCGTCCCATTGCTGTTCATTACTTGTCGAACCTGAAAACATACACAACACATCAGTTTTAAAAATACAAGGCTCTTCATTTGAAGCCTCAATGATCAGATATTTATGCTTCTTTGAACTATTCTGATAGTTCAGTAAGTTATTGAGAAACTCTTCCTCAACATGTCTTGCTTCTTTTTCATCAAAGAATTCTTCTTGGACAACAACTTCTTGACTATGCTTGGCAGCTTTACCATAGGTTTGTAGAATACCTTCCTGTTCTACACAATCCTCTCCATAAATCAGTTTATCCAAGTAAGATACTCCTGTCTTTCCCTCTTTAATGACAAGACTTTGATCCTTCAAAATCTTTCTTAACTTAACTTCTTGAGGTAAGTTCTCTGTGTCATCTTCTCTTCTCTTCACTTCACAAATCTGTAATGCATTTATTTCCTTTTCTTTGTCCACTTTCCATTGGTTTTATATCCATGTTAAAATTCCTTCAAACATGATCCAATAAGTTTTTAATAAGAGAAGACACAACCATTCACTCGTACCTTTTATTTTTCTCCACCAATTGAAGTCTTGAACTTCTTTATGAATCTCCTTTTGCGTTTTTCTTGCTTCTGCCTCTTTCAATTTTTCATGCTCAGGCTCAATTTCATTAAGTTTCATACCTGCAAATGTACATTCACAAAAATAATTAATCACAAAAATATGAGATTCTCTTGTCTGTGTAGATGCTACCAACACCTTTCTCTCACACTGATATGTATAGATCATCTCTTCATCATTATCATCATTGTCTCTTTCCTCAAGGATAGGTCCTTTCTCTAGTTTATAAATGGATTCTCTTTTTCCATTCTCAATTGTTCAGAATATTAATCTCTTAGAAAATAATTCCCTGATAGGCCACATATCTCTTTAACCAACATAAAATCCTTGTTTCAATTCCTCTTTGATTCCTTTATGTATCAGCTTCATCAAATGATGGAGTTCTGTCTTCATCTCAGCCACCTCTATGTCAATTTCTTCCTTAATCATTGTTTTGAATCCAACTACTTTGGCGTTCTTTTCTCTCTCTTTGTGACTTCCCTTTGTACCCCTGTTATGACTAACAATAGTAAAATTCATTTCTTCCTTTGGTGAACTTTCATTGTTCACTGGTGAGCTGCAACTAACCCTTCTTTCTTCTATAACAACTCTATTACTTGTCAACCATACCAAATCATCCTCTTGGTATCTTTTCTCTTCCATCTCTATGAGCTCTTCACTAATTATGAGTTGTACTAAGCCTCTGCAAAAGTAAGTCCTCCCTGCTGCCACTTACCTGACCAATCCCCTCTCTGGACTTGGTATTTTGGTAAGCATTGGTTCTCTATTCTGTAGAACCTCTTGAGCATTCTTCTCTATTCCTTATAGGCTTCAACTCATCTGCACCTTTTAAGAACACAACTATCCTTTTTATCCAACCTCTGTTGGAATTCTTCAAGGTTCGGCCACATTATTATTTCATTTAGAAATCACTTACCAACTTCCTTGACCTCTTTTTGTTGATATACTTCCTCCTTGTCTTCATATGGATACATGCAAACATAATCTTCAAACCAGATTTAAAATAACACTTACCATCTCACCTTCAAGATCTCTGTGTGATCTTGTTTCACCATTCATTTGCACTGTATCTCTATGCATTGCAATCTATCAGATGCAAAATATGATCTTCTCCCTCATATCACCATTATACTTGTATAATCTTACCTTAAGATTCATCAAATTTTTTCTTCAAACCTGCCAAATTTCTTCAAATATGTCTTAAAGCTAATTCGCATTACATCAATTAAATCTTTGCCAAATAATTCATGTGTCCACTATTTCATTCTTCATTCAAAAGACTTCATACAATCAACAACAATTTCTCATCTTACTCTTTATAATGAACACTTCAACTTTTAAGATCAGTTAAGATTCAATTTGATCTTTCAACACTATTTACAAAATTTATAACAGACACCACAAATTTCATCTAGAAATGTTTTTGTAAGCAAATTTTGTCTTGCTTCTGCAAATATCAAATTTCAATTCTTGTAGTGGCTCTTCTTTCAGATCTATTGAATCCAGTATTCGGTCTAAATGTTCCTTCAACCATCAGTATCATTGTCTTAACAAGACTTAAGTGATCCTCAATCATTATTCCGTTTTTACAAAATTATTTAAATCATTTAAATGTATTCAATATCTACAGTAAATTCACTATCAACCTCCTGGGAAGCTCCAACTTCATTTCAACCAGAACTGTCAAATGATTCTTCTATTGGTTTCTATTATCCAGAAAGATTAAGCACTTTGGTACCCGAGGCCCCGAGAGCCCATGTAGATTCTGAAATGCTATTTGAATTACCTTCAAAAGTGTCCAACAATAGCTACTGCTCAGGTTTTGATCATGAGAAATACATGGAAAAAATGGGCTCTTCAGTTGAATGTAATTATAACACTAATTATTCTTGCAAAATCTTGCAAAAAAGTTCAATGAAAATAATAAGAGATTTATCTGCAGAGACAGATTGCAAGCAACAACTGAGAATGAATGTGATTTATATTTACGGTTGGGTCCAACTTCAAATCCAAGATCTGATACCAAATATGACGTAGGAAAGTTGTGTCTTTCACCTCTAATGATGTCGGGCTTTACGAATTTTTTTAATTACTATGTGCAACCATAAAGCAAAGGCAACATGTACACTTGTACTTTAACAAAAATTGAAGCAATTCAGCATAAGCATTAAAACATGAATAATCACCATTTACTGTTCTATTCGCTAACTTTACTTCATCGTTACATATCTAATCTCCACTACCCCTTTTAAATCTTTTTATATCTGACGGTTATCGCATACCCAGTAGCACGATAATTAACTCTTTAAAATATTGCGATAAAAGTGGTTTCCTCTGTCATCTATGTGCTACGTGTCACCTTATTATTTGATCGCATCCATTATAAAATACCTTTCTGGAATGAAGTTCTGCAATATACCATTTGTGGGTTTGAAGACATGCTTACACCACTTATGATTTTAAAGTGTTGTTGTATTTAGTCGTATGTTGCTCCTGATTCAAGGCTTCAATACCATTTCGCATACAACCCTATTTCATACGTAGGAAATGTATGAAAATGTCGATTCATTATTTTATCTTCGATCGAATTATTTCGATGATAACGATCGATCTTTCTTATTTGACAAGAATCGTTGCTTCACTCGATATAGTTAAACAACATAGGTTTGATGTAGACTTTTTTTAATGTCGGCCTCCAATAGATTTCCACACACTACAAATTTCCGCATTGATATGGACCATCCATCCCACATCTATGAAATGCACGCTAGGATCATGTTTTAATGACCACATCTCTTTTAATGGATCACCATTGATCCATTCTGTGATCTATGGTTGATCTTTAGCATACGCAATCCACAAAAATTAAAATTTTTACACAACAAAAATGGGTATTCGATCCCTCGAAACCACACATTCTCACAAATTTATGAAAACTATAACTCAAATACAAATGACAGAAATTCACACAAAGAAAAACGAGATTTCAATTAATTTCGATTTCAATTTGAACACACTCATATGAGCTAGATCGCTCTCTCAATGCTTGATATTACATGGTGTCTAGCTTTCTTTACTCTCTAACCTCCAACTCTTCCAATTTATTCAAAAGCTAACAATTTATACAAATACAAATTCATGAATCAATTTGGTTCAAATCCAACAATCTCTCACTTTCTCCTAAAGTATCTGTTCAGCTCCACTCTTTTCTCAACAAAATATTAAATTAAACTTTTAAATACCTCCAATCTTCACTCCTCCTAGGATTACTCAACTGTCTTTGAGATCTCTTCATTCACAACCTATTCTCCACAATATTAATTTACACTTTAAAATTTCCTCAAAATCAACTAAACTTAGGAAAATAAATAAAATGATTAAGGTAACCCACTCCCTTTAGTAAATGTGAAATAAGACTCATGGGTCTTATAAGTTTTGATGAATGATCCTGCATCAAAATCAGTCTCAATTATGGATGAGACTGTTATTTATATGAACGACGCAAGTGAAGGGGAATAACCTACATGTAGAGCCAAAGTTATGAGCTACCAAAAAATAAAATTTTGGTAAATACTATGTTGGGAACTATGAACATTGAAGAAGATAAATGTGAGAAGTGTTCATTAATTTATTGGGAATGAAAATCAAACCAAATTGCCAACTTTTTTATGTTCATTTTTGTGACATCAATATAAATATAAAAAAATAAAATAAAAAAATATATATTTACTTTAACCCTATTATCTTGATTCCTTCTTACTCTAAGTAATGTTAGACATTTAACATTAACATAAATATTATAACATGTTTAGGATTTACAATTTTCTATGCTATATGATTCGAATGATTATAAAAGAATTCCTATGCATATGTTTATAATCCTCTATTTGGATGTAAACCATATAAAAGCGTCATCATTCGACACCTTGTCAATTTAGGTTAGGCTATGATATTATTGCGATTCACAATATAATTAGGCTACGGGTCTGACAACGCTATTCTGTCGAGTTAATAATCTGAGCTTGCGGTACAAATGATAAAAGTTTGATTGAATATTATCAACCTACCCCTAACAGGTATTAAAAGTTTTGAGATTGGAAATTATGTGATGTACCTCGTCAATATATTCTGCATGGGTTTCATTACATGTTTCTTACACTTGTCGACCTCTCGCCTATTGGATCCATGGTGTGAAATCCATGGCTGAGATTGTTTGGTACTGGGTAAGGGTATCAACCACCCTTCCCATGCTAACTCCTTTGTTAATTCCACTCTCATGAGGCTTGAGGTGCCTGTTCTGCAACCTCTCCACTGCCAGCGCTACAGCTGCCTAGTTTCTTACTTGCGCCATTTTCAAACTTGCATTCCTTGCACCCTATTACCAGGGATCGAGATGACTCTCCCGTCTAATCCTTTTAAGAGGTAACAATGCTCTCTATCCTTTTTTTTATTCCACGTTTTAGGCTTCAATAACACTTATTTGGTTATTTTCATCTTGTCTTTCCATTAAGTCCTCCAGGTAGCAGGTTCAAGGATTTCTTCTATGAATTTGTGCTTTTGTAGCTCGTTTGTGGTGTTAAGCCATTGATGTGGCTCCCAAGGTTCTGTTCATCAGAGTCTAATTCGACCTCTTTGACTTAAACAAACTCCAGGTGAGCTTAAATCAACATTATGCCACATATGTTAGGCTTATTGTGTTTTTTCTCTGCCAAAACTATGGATTATTATGTAACTTTGCCTTGGGTGTTTCCATGCAGGGATGTGATGTCGGTTCACCTCAGACTTCATGGCAGAGGTAATATATATATCAAGACTTGTCTTACTGTTATCTTTTTTTGGTATTTCTCGGTTTGGAGTTTGGTTAGGAATACACCCTAACACAGGTTTCGTTCTCATGTAGGTATGGCTTTGGTTCATGCCATAACAACTCTTGCAAAATAATTTTCATTACGTGTTTGTAACACCAGCTTAACTCTGTTAACACAGGTACATGGACTCCCGATCTTTGTGGTTGACCTTAGATGCAAGACTGCTCCTATTTTTTTCTCGGGATTTTATTCCGAGAACTTGTAGCATCTGTTTTGTTTATAGTCTTTAGCTCAACTCTGAGTTTCTTTTCGAGGTGAAATTACAGTGGGCCTCACCCTAGTTTAAGGTTGATTTAAATTGCACGAACTCACCCATTTTCCTAATTTTACCTTGGCTATATGCATAGGATTCTCGAGTCCAATGTGAGAAGGAATTTCTTGACCTGATAGGGTTTTTATTTGTATATAGGAATGTTGTTTTGTTAAGATACTTGGCAAATTACCTTCATTTTGGCACAGATCTTGTTCGTTATTAATATAACTGATCCAGATTTATGTACGAATGTAACATAATACTTCAATAACCATGAACATAGAGATGCAACGGAAATAATGCTTCATTTCATTAATATCATATAATAGAAATATACTTACAAACATAATAGAAATAAAACAGCTAGGCTGCTGGTAGTGAATCTCTGAGGAGATGTGGTGGCTACAGAGCTCTGAACTGTGTTACAATGAGGCTCAAGGGTCTATTTATTATTGAGAAATGATGGAGAACTCTAAATTTCCAAAAACCTAACCCTAAGAGATGAAGCGCCAAAACTATGGGCCTCATTTGGGTAAATTGGTGTTTCAACTTCTCGGGGACGTAACTTCGACATACGATCTCTGTTTGACGCATATGATACATCGTTAGAAATATCTATTCGAGGAATAAAAAAATAAATATGAATAATGATTCCAAAATGGAATGATATTTGTTAG
The DNA here is from genome assembly GCA_034641835.2 of Pinus albicaulis. Lineage (NCBI taxonomy): Eukaryota > Viridiplantae > Streptophyta > Pinopsida > Pinales > Pinaceae > Pinus > Pinus albicaulis. Next base: position 14,467 of record JAXQQM020071367.1, read on the forward strand.
ACAAATGATGCCCAAAAAACGTCGTTTAGGGCCTCAAAATGGCTTTGGAAGTTCAGGACCTGAAAAACTGCTAAAAATAGTAAGTTTTGTTGCAACTTAAAAACTGAAATAACTAATGATGGGGGTTAAAATGGAATAGGTGGGTGGCCACCAATATCCACTTGGATAATTAAGGCCCCAAAACAGCTCCGGGAGTGGAGGACTCGAAAACCTGCTAAAAATAGTAATTTGTGCTGAATGTGAAAAGTTGTAAGAATTGATGGTGCTGGTCCAAATGGAATAGGTGGGTGGCACTTGATATCCACCTGGATCATTCCTCCCTCCTTAGGAAGCAATGGTCCCCATTGTGTTGATATCCTCCATGAGATGAGTCAAATTTTGTTGAACTAGGTATTAGATTTGTTGAAGATGTCATGGACCTGCGAGTGGACATGTTGGATGCGTTTAGTAAATTTGATTTCTTTATCAGCCTTAGATAGTACATGTTTGGATTTTGTATGTGTAGTTTCAGGATGTATGGCAACATCAGGCGATGGTGCGTTGTGAGTCATATCAATGGAGTGCTTGTCCTGACAGTGTAGAGGAACCTCTGTGAGTGAGGAGAAAATGTCCTCGTATTCCTCCATGACTTTGTCCATCTACTGTAGCCATGCAAGGGAGCCTTGTTTCTAGGTTGTGGCCACAATAGTATTCTTTCCCTGTGAGCGAGTTGTGAGGAAAATGAATTTCCTGGTTTGGGAAACAATCTTATTGCATTGTTTTGCAGTAGTAAAAGAGATGACAGGAGGCGGTACTACGTCCAGTATCCTGTACAAGTTATTTCCCAAAGTAATAAAAATAGCACAAGGCCTAGACTCGTACAAAGCATGTCACCTCCACAAGTATGGTTAGCCCAACAATACATCAACTACATCAAGAGGAGCAACATCACACAATACCTCATCCGTGAATGGCTTGATATTGTACAGAAGGTGGCATTGCTGGCGGATGCAGAGATCTCTCCTTGGGTGGAGGCACCCGATGGTATACAGCTGCGAGTGCGCTATGGTTGGTAGGCCAAGCAGCTTCACGACCTCTGGTGAAATGAGGTTGTTTTGCCTGCCGCTATCGATCAGAAATTGCAACGGAGAACCCTTCACCTGCATCTCCGAATGGAAGAGGCACTCCCCCTCATCTGGATCCTCAAGATCCTCCCTCTAGATCTTGGTGGTGGCAACAATGGAACTGGGATCTGAATCAATGATTTGCTTCCCTTTTTCATTTCCTTTGTCTTGTTCTAACTCAGGATCAGAAAATGCATCTGATTTGGGTGCCTTTAGTTCGGCCACCAATGACTGTTTGGCCCGACACTTGTTTGTGTTGTGAGTGGGGCTATCATGAAATTCACACCGCTTCTTTGTGTCCTTCTTTGGCTTTGTGGTGTTTCTCTGAGTTGTACCTCTTTCACCTTGCCCCTTTTTCCGTGCTTCAGGGGCACCTTTCAGATTCGCAAATCCAAAGCCTCGCTTCTTCTGCTAAAATTTATGCTCGATCTTGGCGGTATAGCGATATGCCGTGCCAAGCGATGTAATGTCGAGGAACTCCATTTCGTCCTGATGTGTTTGTGTAGAGAGCTGTGATACTTGCGCACCAAATTTATCTGAATCTTTAATACCCAACTTTTTACGTAGGGTATGGAACAGATTCGTCATTTCATGCACATCTTGATCCCTTTGTTGCCGCAATGTGGTCCATTGGATGTATTTGTCCTCATAGCTCCCCATGGGGTAATATTATTCCTTGATGCCATCTCGGAACGAATTCTAGGTGGGTGTGGTTGAGAATATATAGGGTTCCCATTCGTCCTCTCGCTCACGTTAGGTTTCCCACCAGTTTTTGACATGGGGGCCAGCTTTGATGAGTGCAAAAATAATCTTTTCTGGATCAGAGAAATCATCAACCGAGAAATACCCTTCTAGCAAATTTAACCATCTATCTATGGCGTCTTCATCTATTTTTCCTTCAAATATAGGAATGTAAAAGTTTACTTGTACCTTAAAGGGAGTGGCACCTCCAGAGTGGATGTTGGATGCAGATACACCGTAGGTGGGCCGTCATTGAAGGATCTGAGAAATGTTATCCATCATCGCGTTCCTTTGTTTCTCGAGGGCCTCCTCAAGCAATATTTTGATAGGATCTCTTGCTCCCTCATCCTTCTTTTCTTCCACCATGGGAGGTCATCGAGGTTTGGGAGGCTGATCTTGTAAGGGTTCAACCAGATCGAGCCCTAACTCCTTATACTCTAACCGTGTTGGGGACATGCAAAGAAAAACAAAGAAAGAGCAGAACACTCTAATACCACTGATCAAGATTTGTGCAAGAATGCAATAGAATACATAAATAACCATGAACATAGATATGTAGCGGAAATAATGCTTCATTTCATTAATATCATATAACAGAAATATTCTTACAGACATAATAGAAATAAAATAGCTAGGGTGCTGGTAGCGAATCTTTGAGAAGAGATGTGCTGGCTACAGAGCTTTGAATTGTGTTACAATGAGGCTCTAGGGATTTTTTATTATTGAGAGACAATGGAGAAATATAAACGTCCAAAAACCTAACCCTAGGAGATGAAGCACCAAAACTACGGGCCCCGTTTGGGTAAATTGGTGTTTCAACTTCCCGAGGACGTAACTTCGGCATACGATCTCCATTTGACGCATCTGATACATCATAAGAAAGATATATTCAAGGACTACAACTGTTGCCACAAATATAAATTCTATAATAGAATCATAAACTTCGGACAAATGATGCCCAAAAAACATCATTTAGGGCCTCAAAAAGGCTTCAAAAGTTCAGGACCTGAACAACTACTAAAAATAGTAAGTTTTGTTGCAACTTAAAAACTGAAAGAACTGATGGTGGGGGTTAAAATGGAATAGATGGGTGGCCACCAATATCCACCTGGATCATTAAGGCCCCAAAACGGCTCTGGGAGTGGAGGACCTGAAAACCTGCTAAAAATAGTAAGTTGTGCTGAATGTGAAAAGATGCAAGAATTGATGGTGCTAGTCTAAATGGAATAGGTGGGTGGCCCTCGATATCCACCTGGATCAATAAATCCTCTCTTTGCGGTTATATATAGTTATATATTAAGAACTCTGAATCTATATTTGGTTATCTATATTTGTTTTCTGTTCTTCTCGGTACATTTACAGAGTTCTAGTTTATTATTGGTTATCAACATTTATCTTTATAAATTCTCCTTCCTGCATGGTATGATTTTTTACTTCTTTTCAATAATATAATTTTGTATATATTTTGAGTCTTTCTGAGGCTTATACTCATGGCCATTAGAATGTTTACAAATTTCTTGGGTTATATATCCTTCAGACAAAATTATCATAAACGGTATGAGGACACTGATATTGTTTACTTTATTATGTTTTATGTTGGTGAATTTTCTATTCTCCAGTTAATAATGGAAATTGATGTCCAAACCATCATATCTTCTGAGTTACTTCTGTAACTATTGTCTGTGTATAGCACAGATTAGTGAAATGAAGACAACTTTTTCTGTCTAGGGTTCTACTCTGGACTAATCTAACATTTTTCTACCTTATTACAGGTTTTGTAGTTTATTTTTGGTGTGTTTTCTCCATTTATATTCTATAACCTACCTTCCCTTATACTAAAGAAAGTACCCTACTATGAGTATAAAATATAGATGTAAATCTTTAACAACATGTTATTAATCATACCATCACATAAATATGTAATTCAACAGACGTAGTTTTCCATCTATTTAACTGTAAACAAATTCTTTAACAAGATAAGGTAATGAAAAACACATTTACTTCTTCTCAATTTAAATTCATTTTCATTATTTATAAAATCATCTATTTGTCTAAACAAAAATTTCATAGGCAGTTCTCCTAGTTCTTACTTTGCAAGCAGACTGTTTCCTTATCTCACTTTGGAGACTGCTGATGATGTCCTCCTTACGATGAGATAAGATATTACGTCCCCGTCTCCCCATGTGATTTTCACCAGAGTAGGACTATTTAGTAGTAATTACTGTTCAGACCTCAAGTCCTCTGAACGAGTAATCTTGTTATTGCAACATTCAGGGTTGTTGAGTTTCCACTGGTCACAGAACCCTTTCTATCTAATTATTTTTCCTTCAGTCACATAACCCCTTTTCCTCACTGGGATGTACGTTTTATCCTTAGAGGAATGGTAATTGTTTTAACTATTTTTCCTAACTACTCTCTGACCTTGGAGTACTTTATCATCAATATTTTATGGAAAACATTCCATAATTGATTTTTACTCCCCCTCTAGAAGTAAACACCATCCTTAGTGTTTTATTCCAAATTAGAAAATAGCACTAGCTATGCCTAATGCACAAATCATTCATCTTCCCAGGTAGCGTCATCTGGGCCAAAGTGCTTCCATTGCACTTTAACTTGGGTGGTGGCTCACCTCTAGAGTGTGATTTCTCTCTAATCGAAAATACATTAGGGATCTACCATAGATTAGTCGTTCGATTCGACCTCCATTCAACAAGGACTAAAGTTGATAATCATAAAAATCCTTCCTTTTTGAGATTTGGTATTCAATCATATACTACCTAAATGTTTGGTCAATGTATTACATGCCTCAGACCATGCAGATATTGTTTCATTATTGATACATGAAACACATTGCGCACCCAAATATGGCATGGTAATGCCAATTGATAGGCCACAAGTCCCACTCTTTCCAAAATTTGGAAAGGTACACACAACCTGGGAGCCAATTTGGCACAATATGTCCCCCTTCGAGTACTTTTCTTGGGTTTGATTCTCACATAGACATGATCACCCACTTCAAATTCCTGGTAGGTTATCTTTTTATCTGCATACACATTTTGTCAATCTTGAGCATTTTTCAAGTACTGTATAATATTTCTCACTTATGATTCCATTTCAGCCAACATCTCCGACCCAAGCATTAATTTGGTTTCGGGACTGCTCCAGTTAATGGGAATGCGAAATTGTCTCCCGTATAAGGCTTCAAATGGAATCATTTTAAGAGACTCTTGGTAACCATTATTGTACGCGAATTCCACCAGATGTGGATAGTCTTCCCATTTCGTTGGTTTCTGCATTACATACATGTGCAACATTTCTTCCACGATTTGATTTACTCGCTTAGTTTGTTCATTTGTTTTTGGATGATAAGGAGTGCTCAAATTAACTTTTATTATAAATCCAGTAAACAACACCTTCCAAAAGGCAGAAGTGCATTTGGCATCCATCCAAGATGATTGTTTTTGGGATGCCACGCAACCTAAAAATTTCTCTCATGAAGATATCCACAATATGCACCATTTTGTAAGTGGAATAAAAAGGCATAAAGTGGGCTTCTTTACCCAGCCTATCAACCACCACCATTGTGGAATCATTATGCCTTTTTCATCTTGGTATACTAGTAATAAAATATAATGATATAACCTCCCATTTCCATTCAAGTACAGGTATGGGCTACAAAAATCCTGTTGGATGTTGATGCTCCACCTTAAACTATTGACCTTCTAGACATTTGTTTAAATATTCAGTGATATTCTTCTACATACCTAGAAAAAAATAAACTTTCCCGATTACTGTCAGCATTTTCTGGTATCCCGGGTGTCCAGAATAATTACTACGGTGATATTCATTCAAGATCAGCTCTTTCAAACTCATCTAATTCAGAATATATAATCTTCCTTTAAATGTTATAATATGTCCCTTGTTAATCCCATAATCTGGTGTTTTTTCCTGTTTTTATGTTTCCTTTGCTTGCTTCCATAAGAGCTTGTATTCAAGATCTTTCTCAGCTTCTTCTTTTATCTGATCCTGAAACTTACATTCTACTTGATTAAAGCAGAGTTCATACGCACAATTTAGTTTTTTTCTCAAGGCATCAACTACTCGATTTTCTTTGCCTTTAACATGTTGAATGCCAAAATAAAATTCACTTAGAAACACATTCCACCTTGTCTAGCGAGCATTTAAATAAACTTGCTTAAAATAGCTGGTTAAGTAGTGTCTCCACACTCTCAGTGTGTGCACTATTGCTGTTAGCTCTAAATCATAAGATGAATATCGTTGCTCATGCTCCTTTAATTTTCTTGACTCATAGGCAACAATCCTTCCCTCTTGGGATAAAATTGCTCCTACTCCTTCCTTACAAGCGTGGGTGCATACTTCAAATACCTTTTTGGGGTCAGCTACCCTCAAGACCGGGGCAGTAGTCAGCAAGTGCTTTAACAATTCAAAGCTAGTCTGACATTCACTGGCCCATCTAAAAAATCTCCCCTTCCTTTGCAAGTATGTAATAGGAAAAGAAATCTTCGAGAATAATTCTATGAAACGTCTATAATATCCATCCAATCCCATAAAATAACGGATATTTGCTATGTTCTATGGTAGTCAACATTCCATGATGGTTTTGATTTTCTCAAGATCTACTGCAATACCTTCAGCGAAAATGAGATGACCTAAGTGTTGTATTTGTTCTTTGAAAAAGTCACTTTTTCTGAGCCTGGTGTACAACTGATGTCTCCTCAACATCTCTAGAACTAGCCTTAAGTTCTCCTTATGTTATTCCATGGTTCTTTAATTAATAAAAATATCGTCAATAAATATAAGAAAAAACTTGTCCAGAAAAGGGTTAAATATGCCATGCATCAGGCTCATGAATGTTGCTCGTGCATTGGTTAAATCAAATGGTAATACCACGAACTCAAAATGCGAATATTGGGTGCGAAAAGTTGTCTTGTAAATATCCTCATCTTTGATTCAAATCTGGTGATATCCAAATCTTAAGTCTATTTTTGAAAATAGAGTCGTTCCCTTCACTTAATCGAATATATCATCTATACGTGGCAACGGGTATTTATTCTTGTCTGTCAATTTATTGAGTTGCCTATAATCCACGTATATTCGCATGGTTCCATACTTCTTATTTACAAAACACATGGATGCTCCCCAAGGAGATACACTTGGTCGGATATACCCCTTATCCAATAGTTCTTGTAGTTTCATTTTCAAGTCTGTTAACTTGGGTACACTCATTCGATATGGTTCTCTTGAAACTGGTGTTGTACCAGCCATTAGTTCAATAGTGAAATTAATGTCTCTTTTGGGGGGTAAACCTAGTACATTTTCTAAAAATACATCCATGAAATTATGTACCAATACTATATTTTCTAGCATAGGGGTCTCTTCCTTAGAGTTAGAAAATCCCACTTGAATGGCATAAATCTCACATCCTTTTCTGATGCATTTAATCAAATGAGATGCTGTGATGGGATGTATTTGTAAAGGTTTCTTAATTCCTTGTAATTCTTGGCATGTCCCATCATCTGCTCTGAAATAAATAATATTTTCCTTACAATCCACCACAAACCATTGTCTTTCTAACAAATCCATACCCAATAGTATGGCAAAAGATTCCAAAGGTAGAATATTTAGTTCTACATTTAACTGTTGTTCTCCAATTTCCAAAGAAAATTTTGGAACCTTGCCACAAACTCTTCTCTTTGCCCCAGTAGCTAGCTATACTAGCCATGGGTTTTTGAATTTATAACTTTGTAAGTTACCATTTTATACTATTGAGGGGTTTAAATAACTTAAACTAGCACCTAGGTCAACCAAAATAGAAATAGTTCGTGAAAATAAATCACCTTTTAATCTCATCATTGTTGGTTGGCAGTCTTTTTTTCGGTCCTCTAGAGCTGCATTAATTCTGGATATGTTTCGCTACATCCCCCACCATAGAGGCTTCTTGCAGGTTAGTTTTTGTTTCATTTATTCCCTGCTAAGGGCAGTTCTTGTAATAGTGTGGCTTGCCACACCCCCAACATTGTAGAGGAAGTTTTTGGGTTTGTACATCTTCTGGCTTACTGGAAGCCTTTGTCGGTCTCTCTTCTATAGGCCATTGTGTTCTCTGATGATTTCTTCCAAACTACTTATTGAATTCCTTACAGAATTCTTAAAAGTAGTAGACGTGGTATTTTTATAATTTGAATTATTTTTCTATCCTTTCTTTGGTGGCCAAATTCTCCCCATTTCTCCTTTCATCTTTTATTGTTGGTATCACATTCATTATTTTCAAATTTCCTCTTCCATTTTCCTTGTATTCATGAATTCGATTTGTTCCTTCATGTGAGTAAGTAGACTTCTCAAAAGCCTTTGAAATTTAGCCTTCTCATCTCTCAGGTAAGGCACATATCTTAATAAGCATGTGAACTTGGTTATGAATTCATCCATTATCATCTATACCAGTATTAAATCATGAAATTCCCGAGACTTTTCATAATAGAAATGTTATGTTAAATGCTTATCCTTGAAATATTGTTGGAATTCATCCCATGTCACATTCTGGTCTTCGACACTTCACACATTTTTAACTTCCTCCCACCATAGGGTAGCTTTCTCCCTCAACTTATAAATGCCCAAACGAACTTTGAGTTTACTGCTATATTCATAACCTGAAATTACTTGTTCATATTAATTAACCAAGCCTCAACCACTTCTTCAGCTTCCCCATCAATAGTAGGTGGTTTGATTTTCCGGAACTCACCCTGTAGTTCCACTTTTTGTTTATTTATCTCTTACTAATTGGATGCATTAATAAATTCAGCTTCATTATAATTTTTTTTCTTATTTATTCATTATGAATGACTCCCTTCTAGTCTGTCATTATTTTGTCGTTGTCGTTCATTTTCTCCCTGAGTGTCCTTTTCAAGGCTAGGTTGCACCATTACTTGATTCTGCTTGTTAGAAAGGATTTTGAGTATCCTCTCTTGTTCTTGCATCAGTATTTCATTGTCTCTCCGTACCCTGACCATATCTTCCTGTAGCTTCTACATTGTACTCAACAATAAACTTGTTTGATGTTGTTGTTCCTACAACAGTCTACTAGTTTGTTTGTGCTAGTTTACACTCAGTTGTATCCACATTTCCGTATTAGTTTCGGGTGGAGGTTCCCCTGTATTCCAGGGTACTTGATGTGTTGATCCCCTTCTCATTATGTATTTTCTACTTTCTGTGCACAATTTTACACACATCGATTATTATTTAAGTGACCCATTTGGGTCGTACAATATGAACGCTGCTCTGATACCACTTGTGAGATTAATATACATAAAACTAAAATAAAAAATTTATTTTATTCACTTTAACCCTAATATCTTGATTCCTTCTTACTCTAAGTAATGTTAGGAATTTAACATTAACATAAATATTATAATATGATTATGATTTACAATTGTCTGTGCTATATGATTCGAAATGTTATAAACAAATTCATATGCATATGTTTATAATCCTAAGTTTGGACGCAAACCATATAAAATTTTCATCGTTCAACACCTTATCAATTTAACTTAGACTATGATATTGTTCTGATTCACAATATGATTAGGCTACGGGTCTGATAGCCATATTATGTCAAGTTAATGATCTGAGCTTGTGGTAAAAACGATTAAAGGTTGATTGAATATTATCAGCCTACCCATGACAGGTATTAAAAGGTTTGGGATTGGAAATAATGCAATGTACCTTGCCAATATATCTCACATGGTTTTCATTAAATGTTTCTTACACTTGTCGACGCCTCACTCGGTTGATTTGTGGTGTGAAATCCATGACTAAGATTGTTTGGTACTGGGTTAGGGTATTTACCACCCTTTCAACCATAATCACTTTGTTCATTCTGCTCTCATGAGGGTGTAGGTGTCTTCTCTGTAACCTCTCTGCCGCCATCGCTACAAATATCTGGTTTCTTTCTCACGCCATTTGCAAACTTGCATTCCTTGCGCCCTATTACCAGGTATTGAGACAAATATCTCATATAAGTCTGTTAAGAGGTAACAATGTTTTCTATCCTTTGTTTTATTCTGCGTTTTAGGCTTCAGTAACACTTGTTTTGTTATTTTCACCTCATATTTCCATTAATTCCTCTAGGTAGTGAGTTCAAGGATTTGTTCTGGTTATTTGTGATTTTTCAGCTCGATTGTGGTTTAAATCCATTGATGTGGCTCCCAAGGTTTTGTTCGTTGGAGTCTACTTCAACCTCTTTTGGTTCAACAAACTCCAAGTGAGCTTAAATCAACATTCTGCCACATATGGTAAGCTTATCGTGTTTTTCCTCTACCAACACTATGGATTATTATGTAACTTTGGCTTGGGTGTTTCCACGCAGGGATGCGATGTCGGTTCACCTCAAGCTTCATGGTGGAGGTAATATATATATATATATATATATATATATATATATATATATATATATATATATATATATATATATATCAAGCCCTGCCTTAATGTTAGTCTTCTTTGGTATTTCTTAGTTCGGGGTTTGGTTAGGAATACACCCTAACATAGGTTTCATGCTCATGTAGGTATGGCTTTGGTTATTGCCATAAAAACTCTTGCAAAAAAATATTCATTCCATCTTTGTAACGTTGGATTAAATTTGCTGACATAGGTGCATGGAATCCCGAGCTTGGTGGTTGACCTTAGATGTAAGACTGCTCCTATTTTTCTCTCTGGATTTTATTCTGAGAATTCATAGCATCTATTTTTTTTTTTATAGTCTTTAGATCAACTCCGAGTTTCTTTTGGAGGTGAAATTAAAGTGGGCCTCGCTTCATTTTAAGGGTTGAGTTAAATTGTATAAACTGCCCATTTTCCGACTTCTACATTGGCTATATGATCTGATTCTCAGGTCCAACAAAATAAGGAATTTCTTAACCTGACAGGGTTTTTATCTATATATAGCAATGTTATTTTACTAAGAGCCTTGGCCTGTTACCTTCATTTTATCACAAAGCCTATTTTTTATTAATATAACTTCTCTCTTTGTAGTTATCTGTAGTGATGTATTTGGAACTCTGAATCTACGTTTGGTTATCTATACTCATTTTCGGTAATTCTCGGTACATTTGCAGACTCTTGGTTTATTATTGGTTATCAACATTTACATTTATAACTTCTCTTTTATGCATGGTATGATTTTTTACTGTTTGTCAATAATATAATTCTGTATATATTTTGAGTCTGTCTGAGGCTTATACTCATGACCATAGGAAATTTTAAAAATGTTTTGGGTTCTATATCCTTTAGACAGAATTATCATAAATGTTATGAGGAAATTGATATTATTTGCTTTATTATGTTTTTTGTTGGTGAATTTTCTATTCTCTAGTTAATAATGTAAACTGATGTCTGAACCATCATGTCTTATGAGTTACCTCTATAACTCTTGTCCGTGTATAGCATAGAGTAGTGAAATGAAGACGATTTGTTATGTCCAGGGTTTCTACTATAGACCAAACTAACCGTTTTCTACCTTATTACAGGTTCTGTAGTTTATTTTCAGTGTGTTTTCTCCATTTATATTCTATAACCTACCTTCCCTTATACTAAATAAAGTACCCTATCTCTGAGTATAAGATATAGATGTAAATATTTACCAACAGGTTATTAATCATACCATAACATAAATATGTAAGTCAACAGACGTAGTTTTACTACTATTTAACTGTAAACAAATTCTTTAAAAAGATAAGGTAATGAAAAACACATTTACTTCTTCTGAATTTAAATTAATTTTCATTATTTATAAAATCATCTATTTTCCTAAACATAAATTTCATAGGCATTTCTCCTAGTTCTTACTTTTCAGGCAAATTGTTTACTTATCTCACATTGAAGACTGTTGCTGATGTCCTCCCTACCATGAGAGATTTTATTACATCCTTGTCTCCCCGTACTTCATATCAGATTAGGGCTATTTAGCATTAATTCTGGTTGATATGGCAAGAAATCTAGTGCATTACTCTTTTTATTCCAGAATTCAGGGTTGTTGAGTTTCCACTGGTCACCACCAGCTCTGGATTGACTCTCTCCCTTTCTATATATTTTTTTTTCCTTCAGTCACAGAACCCCTTTTCCTCACTGGGATGTACCTTTTATCCTCAGAGGAAAGGTAACTTTTTTAACATTTTTTTCAAACTACTCTCAGATCTTGGAATACTTTATCATTAGTCTTTTATGGAAAACATTCTATAATTAATTTTTATTCAAAACATAATAAGCATTTTCATTCATTTAATGTCAATTAAAAATAAATAAATGTATAATCTCCTTTTAAAACAAAATTAGCAAAATGGTTTGGAACTAATCCAACTGTCAAACGTTAAAGTGAAAAAGGCTAAAATTATTTTAATTCTTTTTCGAGGGTGGAGACAATAATGGTTTACTTGAAAACCATGAGATCACAATGACCTGTTTAATACACTCATGGGACCTTTGGTTCTCACAAAGGCAGAAAATGGGAATATTTTAAACAATCAATATTATTTTTGAAAGAATTAAAATGTTGAGTGAACATATGAGAGGGAGATTAAAACCTGTATTAGAAGAGTCTTCCCTCCTCTCAATATCATTTTTAAGAGAATAAACCTATTGGATGAGCATATGAGAGGGAGCTTAAAATATTGTGTATTAGAAGAGTAGTAAATATTATCAATATGATGGAAATGAAATAAATCCAGGTCTAGATGGTTTTCCAGTAGAAATTTTAAACATATCCTTGCATAAGCTTCTTTCTCTTTTGAAGGAGTCAATCAAAGAAGTGTAATTGATGAGGATAATTCATTTTACAATTAACTCAATCTTTGTAGATTTATTCCCAAGGGAAACATCTTTGACAAGATTATTAAGTGGTGGTTATTTTCCATTTGCAATGTTTGTTGTTAAATAATAGGGAATTGCAAGTGAATCGTCTGGGCACCTTTCATGGAAAAATGTTTCAAATCATTAAATAACATGTGTAAAGGAAAAAGGAATATTAGATATGATCCCTGTGGTTATAAAGTAACTCACATTGGACTTGTGATGACCAAGAATTAATGGATCAATGGAAGGGACAAACAACTATTTTTTGTGGACACAACTTGATGGAAGAAGCATTTGTCGAAGATTATCATGTCTAGGATTAAGGACATTTCATTATGTTAAACTATATGAAAAAATGTAATCTCGAGAATTTGATTATTATGTTCTTTAATTTTTTGAATTTTGGCTTCTGTGATCCATAATTTTTACAAAGAGATCTTTTGGTGATAATCACATAGGAAAAGAATTTGTCGAAGCATTTCGAACCAAGCAGTGTGATTCATTGTCAAGTGAAGATGAGAGATCGGATCATCGTATGAAACTTAAACTTAAATAGATGAAAACAAGAGTTAACTAGCCATTAGAATATATCAACTAATTTGCTTTAAAGGAAAATTATTAATTTTTATTATGTTTATTTCATTATTTTTATTATAATTTCATTTAGTTTCATTTTATTATATTTTTATTAAAATTAAAAATAAACCATGTTCATAGTTAAATGGTCAAAAAGAGAGAAAATTAATATTTTGATTATATTATTTATAATAAAATTATTAATAATGTTCTCAATTTGAAAATTAATTTCAAAATTACTACTATTAAGGAGTAATGAACAAAATTATTGAATAAGAGAAGGGTGCTTAGATAAATTAATTAATTAATTTGAATTACTTATAATAAATTAATCATCGCCTAGGAATATAGGGTAGGGATCTAACACCTTCTAATACTCCACCTATCCTCTTTATTAAGGTTTACAAGTCTTTTTTAAATCTCTAAACCCTCTCTTAACTTACAGTGATGAATATGGTCAATCCTAGCAATGAAAATAGTCAATTCATGTTGTAGTTGATAGGGCCCAATAAATTACAACATTTTTTTCAAGTTTGAACATTTGCGGAAAATGGAATTGGAGGTGTTGGAGGTTCATTTGACATGGAACGATAGGGGAAAATGGAATTGGAGGCGTGGAGGTTCATTACGCATGGAATGATAGGGCACAATATATTGCAACATTTTTTCAAGTTTGAGAATTTGCGGCAAATGGAATTGGAGGCATTGGAGGTTCATTAGACATGGAATTGTCATATGCACTATAATTAAGTAGGTTCATAGTTCCCTAAAGTTGATGAAGTGTTAATCATGGAGGTTGTAGTCTCTATGAGAAGCAACATATAAAATTGAAAAATAATACGATAAACTTAGTCTATTACACACCTAAAAAATTGTTGCACTTATATATCTATATATATTAAATTTATCTCATTTATATTTATATTTTGTTAATATAAATTTGATATTTATAATTTCTCCATTCTACATACAAAACAAATATATGTAAAATAAACAATTCAATAATGTGAAAAATTTCCAAACCATAAATACATATCATATACTTAGTAAGTACTCCTTCATATTAAAAGTAAGGAGTTTTTACTTATTATTTCAAATAAAAAAGGGGAAAAGTGATCACATCAATTAAATAATTCACTTTCAATTAAACTAAATATTTCCATTTAAAAATATATTTATTATATTTATTCTATTTTTAAAATATAATTACTTTTCCATTCTCCTTATATGTGGACGTCTTTTAGAATGCAAAACTTGAAAAAAACCATGTGTGAAGAGATTTAATCATCTTCAAAATTGAATATACATGCATATAGAATGTGTAACTTATCAATTTTAAAAGTATATTTTTGAATGCATAAACAGATATAATGCCTTGAAATTTTACTTGGAAACTTGGATTGTGTAAACTACACCACATAAGTTAGCAATTAATAAACCCCCTTCTTTATGTTGATTGCATAATATCATGGAATTTGTGGTTATCATGGAATTCAAAAATATAGTTTTAAAATTAATAAATTACACATGCTATATGCATATATATATATATATATATAGCATGTGTAATTTATTAATTTTAAAACTATATTTTTCAATTCATAAATGGATACAATGCCTTTTAATTTTACTTGGAAACTTGGATTGTGTAAACTACATCACATAAATTAGCAATTAACAAACCCCGTTCTTTGTATTGATTGCATATTATTGTGGAATTTTAAGGTGACACTCTTTATGTAATTCCATTATCAACACAAACTGACTTTAGTCATTTCCTCTGTGTAATATTTTGACTGTTAGAAAATTAAATATTATAGAGCAATGAAACACATAAGGTATGTGGAAAACACAAGCACACAAAACACATAAAACCAAAGAGACATAGGCATAAGTGGTTCACCCAGTTTGGGCTACGTCCACCCCGAACAACCAGTCCTTCCTTTCTATTATCCAACAAAATGAAGAGACACAACCTACAATAGATCCACTATAATATCCTCTGTTCTCTCTCACAGTCTCCCTGTTTGTTTCTCGTTCCGAGAATACACATACAATCCACAACCAAAATACAATACCCTCATACAAAGCAAGGGGTTGCCTTCTAGGGCAAAAAACCCTAAACTAAACATAACTTCTACTGTCAGATCATCTACCTAATGAACGACCCAGATTGACTAGAAATTACTATACTTTTATAAGGAAATTTTACATTTCTTTTTAGCTTCAGGGGCGTTGCCCCCAAAACCCCCCTCTAAGGGGGGGCATCGTAAAGTCGCAACCCCACCTCCCACCCCCTTGGACCCCCCAGGCAACGTTTAATTACGGGTGGCATTGCCGCCCCATTAAGGTACACGGGTCCAATGCTATGATACAAAATAAACAAGATAATCAGGCTCCACACCTAACATTGACATAGTGTTATGATTGGAAAAAATTCTTTAACCAAGAATGATGGTTTGAGAAACATCTGTCACACACCCATCTAAACACATAAATATGCCTTTTGTACACTTTTGTTTATATTTTCATTAGAATATCAGTTTACGTATTATATGTTTGTTGCTTGCAACCTTACAAAATATGAAACTATTTATTATTTGGTTTTTATTCACCCATTTCACATTGTACCCTGTATACATTTACTTTCATTTTATATTTTTTTACTGGGAGTGCATGTGTACTCTTCATTGATTCAAATTACCTTGTATAATATATGAATCTTTTCTGCCAAAAAAAACTATTTGTTATTTTGTTCTTATGTTTTAGAACTGTGAAATATATAAAAAGTTATCTATTTGACTTCTTCCACTTTTATCTATTTATTATTTTGTTCTTATGTTTTAAAATTGTGAAATATATAAGAAGTTATCTATTTGACTTCTTCCACTTTTATTATTACATTATTTGAATATTTTCAAATTAGTCATCTAAATATATTCCCACTCCTCAAACGCATCTTAATCTCACTACTGTAAATTCAATAATATATTCTCTAAAAAAACATTCAAAAACCAAATTTGATAATAATATAATATAATATATAATTTCCAAATTTCACCATAAGAAAACCATTAGATAATCTTAAATTCCTAAAAATTATATTATCGATCTTCACATATTATTTAATGAAGGTTAAGTAATGTGTTTTTAAACTAGGTAGGTTGAGAAAACCTTTTAACTGAATGACCAAAATTTATATCGCAATTCTAAACTACACATCACGCAACTAAGAAATTATTTAGTGCCCAACAAATTTTTTTTTATTAAACCACTCATCTAGCATCCAAACAATTATTTGACACCTAGCTAACAATAAATTATAGAACCCTTCAATATTTTTTTAATGAGTTAATTTGTCTGAAATTTTATTCTACAAATGCCAAGAAAAAAAATAACTTAAAAAAAAACAACTTTAAAACATTATAGTGCAAGTGCTACTTTCTTAGTTAATGATAAAATTGCAATTTTCTTTGTAATTCAATTTAACAATATGGAAGTGGGGTAGTAATTTTCTGTAAAATGAAAGATTAACATATAAATGAATGTCATATAAAATGGATTTTGTTTTTCAATCTAGTGTTGGATTCTAATTTTTGATGTAAGTAAGTAAAGAACAACAATTAAATCCTTATTAATTATCATGTTGAATTAAATTATTTCACTAGATAAACAATAGCTATTATTGTTTTCAAACCAGACTCAATTAAAAATGGTACTGTGTAATGATTAAATTGCAAAAAAATATATGATAAATACAAAAAAATATATTAAAGAAAACGAGAGTGATTCCCACACCCAAGGTGTAAATGATTCATTAGAATTAAAATACAATAAAGCCTTTAGAATAAAAATACCTTCAATATAATCATGATTTTTAGCCTCCAATGTCTGCACGGAATCATGAAAAACCTTAAAATATACGAAGGGGTGAATATTGTTACCTTTTTACTTTTCAATAGTAAGATTGGATTTCCTGATTCTATGTGTGTGTGCCCGAACTTGTTTTATATATTATAATTACACAATAACAACAATTTTTTTTATAAAAATTATTATAATTACATAAAACATAACTAAACCTAATAACCTAATATCCCAACACAAGATTAAGGTAACATAAGATCAAGTTGATATATGGCTGAGTATATAAAACCTATCTTACACCTCCATGGCCAAAGTCGACAACACTTTTGGAAACATCCATGAATGCCAGGCTTGAACTTGTCATGCCATATGAGAGCGCATTAGGAAACCCATTCACTTCCACAAGCTCCCCATCCAATATCCCAACACAAGAGTAAGGTAACACAAGATCAAGGTGATATATGGCTAAGTATATAAAACATGGCGTCCATCTCCATGGCCAAAGTCTAACAACAATTTTGGAAACATCCATGAATGCCAGGCTTGAACTTGTCATGCCATACGAGAGCGCATTATGAAACCCATTCACTTCCACAAACTCCCCCATCCATTTATCAATTGGATTTGAACTATTGAATTTAAGGAGTCCATTCAATGATTAAATGAGGGGATATAGTCCATTCAATGATTAAATGAGGGGATAATTGCATGGCCATGCACTGCAATTGGAAGGAAAAATGTCTTTTTATTTTTTATGGTTTTATTTATTTTTAGTGTTTTTTTAATATCATTTTTGCTAGTCTTTATAATGGAGATAAATGAGAAGTATAATAAATTTTTAATCATCATTTAGTAAAAAAATAATTTAAGGTTTAAACACTTGATTTAATATGAAAGAAAGTTATCACTTTAATTTTATTTATTGATGGACTGGCATGACAAGGATATTATACTGGTATTTTGTTTTTGGGATCATGAAATCAAACGAATTAATTTGAAAAAAAATTAAAATGACGAATAACGTGAAGCTTATATGCTTAATTACTTAATTCCATTTATTTTGATGAAAAAAATATTTTAGAAATATTATTGTTTTAAAAAATTAGATTTTGATATACAATAATAACTATTTATGAAAATTTTAATTTCTAATATCATTTCAAATAATTTATTTTTATGAAAATATTTTTTGATATTAATATAAAAATTAATTAATTATTAAATAAAACTTAATTATATATAAAATTTAAAATGGAGAAAATGTGAACTTTAATTATTTAATTAATTAGAATATATATATATATATATATATATATATATATATATGAAAAAGATAATATGAAAAATTTAATATTGAGTAATTTAGAAATTAAAATAAAATAAATTTCATAATTGAAATGGTAAATTTTATAAATACTCAACAATCAAAGTGTACCATAGAAATTAATTTCTTTTTGACAACCTTATAAAGGTATTTAGACTTGTTTTTTTTTTTCAGAGTATTTACGTTGGTAATAATATAAATAAATTATATACATAGTGCCTAGAAATCAAAATATTTTGAGAACCTTATCAAGTTATTTTGCACCACATGCTCATTTGTGTTGAGTGATAAGGTGTTCCTCTTGTGGAAATTCAGTGATAAGGCCTTTATCTTGCTTTCACATGGTGGTAGGGATGAAACATGTTTAAATTAAAATATTATTTGGGAATTCAATAATTTTAATGCAGGTAGTGAAGTAACTTTTGTAGGAATTTACAGGGTAAGTTTCGTAGATCAAGAACCAAAGGTCACCGCTCACAAACAGATCAAAAATCAGTACACCAGTATAATCACATGGTTAAAACCCTTAAAGAGGGAAACACTTCACGCCTTGAGCCAACGCAACCACTTTAGGGAATTTATTAATATAAAAAGAAAAGTTACATATGTTTCTCTCATAAACGGTTATAGGAAAAATCACCTTCCATGCTCTTTAAATAGAGATCATGGACCAATCGGGTGTTAAGCCACAAATCAAGTGCCATTAATACCGAGGTGAGAGATAACCTTCAAATCACTACAAATCGTGACCGTCGGATTATAAGTTACAAAGGTACATGGTAAAGAAACACAATTTACCTAACTGTACACTAGACGAAGTTATTCTTAACTATTTCCTATGTGTCAGAATATCCTAACATCCCCCCTTAAGAACAACTTGGGATAGGATTGAAGGATTTACAAAGGTGACACAAAAGGAGCCTATTTCCTATGTGTCAAAATATCCTAACATCCCCCCTTAGGAACAAATTGGGATAGGATTGAAGGATTGGCAAAAGTGACACAATAGGAGAAGGAAAGAGGCATTAGAGCCTATCCCCCCTTAATGACAACTTTCCTAAACTTCAAGCATTGATTAAATTTTGGTAAACCTCACTTCTGTCAGAGCCTTCGTAAAGATATTGGCTACTTGATCATTGGTCGAACAATACTACACTTCAAGAACACGATCATGAATGAGCTTTCTGATGAAGTGCATGTGGAGTTCAATGTGTTTCATACGCTGATGCTGAATTGGATCTTTACATAATTGAATGGCACTCTGATTATCACACCAAAGTGTAGTTGGATGCTGCTGATGAAGACCAAATTTAGACAGGATCTGACGAAGCCACATGGCTTCCTTGCTAGCTTCAATTGCACCACGATACTCTGCTTCTGTTGAAGAAAGGAAGATGGCACTTTGTTTCTTACAAGACCAAGTAATAGGTCCTGAACCAAGAGTGAATACATATCATGCAATGGACTTTCGATCATCAGGGTCACCAAACTAATCAGAATCAATGAAACCAATCAATAAGGGAGATGCTCCTGCACTGTAATGAATCCCGAACTGAAATGTACCTCGAATATATCGAAGTATTATTTTAGCTTCTTTCCAGTGACTTTCATGAGGTTGGTGCATAAACCGAGCGACAAGACCAATGGAAAAGGAAAGGTTAGGACGGGTATGGGTTAGATACAAAATTTTACCAAAAAGTTGAAGGTATAAGGTAGCATCAACTTAGCATCAACTTCAGGGCTAGTACAGTTGACTGAAAGCTTGACTCCAGACTGAAAGGGAGAAGGGGCAGGCTTACAGTCTCCCATGTGAAAGTGGTGTAGAAGATCACAGGCATACTTGGATTGAGAGAGGGTAATGCCTTCCTTGGATTGCAAGACTTGAAGACCAAGTAAATAATGCAAGTGTCCTAAGTCTGTCATTTCAAACTCGTTTTTGAGGCTAGAATTCACATGGTTTATATGGTTTGGATCACTACTAGTAAGGATAAGATCATCAACATAAAGAACAAGGATGGTGAAGATATTACCCACTTTCTTGGTGTAGAAAGTGTTTTTAGAATGACACCTAAAAAAACCATTATCTAAGAGAAATCTATCCATTTTTGCATACCAAGCCCGAGGAGCTTCTTTCAGACCATAGAGAGACTTCCTAAGGTGATAGACAAGGCTGGAGTCTTTTTGGATAAAGCCAAGGGGGCTATTCCATGTAGATTTCTTCATGCAAATCTCCATGTAAAAAGGCGTATTTAACATCCATCTAATGGACTTCCCATTTAAAGGAGTCAGCAAGGGAAAGAACAAGGAAGATAGAATTCATTTTGGCAACGGGGGACAAGGTTTCAGTATAGTCAATGCCTTCAACTTGTGAAAAACCTTTAGCAACAAGATGAGCTTTATGTCTATCCACTTTTCCATCTGGTCCAAACTTTGTTTTGTAAACCCATCTGCGTCTGACAAGTTTTCTTCCTTTTGGAAGAGGAACAAGATCCCAAGTATTGTTTGCCAATAAGGAATGATACCCTTCATTCATAGCTTCATCCCAATATGGATGACCAGAGGCTTATTTGAAGGTTTCTAGATCAATTTTTTCTGGAACTTGAGCCAATAAGGAAGAAGCTCTTTCGAACTGAGAACGTGTATGTCGTCGATCAGCAGGGTCACCTGCAAGAGAACCTGTTGCATCCCAAGTAGAGTATAAGGAACAATTTCACGAGATGGAGGAGGATTTTCATCCTCGCTGTCATCATCTGAACTAGAAGGAATGTTATTAAAAATAGAAGAGAGAGAGAGAGAGGTCACACATATGTCGAATCAGGCTCGCATGCCAAAGGCGGCACACCCGCCGAACTAGGCTTGTAGGAAGATATATTTTCATCAAACTTTACATCTTTTCTAATGATTATATTTTTGGATTTTGGTTGAAGAAGTCTATATCCTTTGACATCTTCAGAATATCCATCAAAAATACATTTTTCACTCTTAGGTTCTAAGGCTTTATGTTTCGCATATGGAATATGGGCCTGTTGAAGCCTTGAAAATCGTTGCTTCAAACATTGGGAGAAACCCACCCGGTCCAGAGCTTAGGACAACTCCTTTTCCATTTGGTGTGGTGGATCTGACTAGATTTATAGGACCAGTTTCCTAATAATAAATGGATTGGTGATGGAGTGTTTGTGTAAGTGGATAAATGGAACTAACTAACTAAGCTAATCTATCTAATTTAATCTATAACTTACAAATAATTCTAAAACGAACCCGGGTATTAAATATGAATACGACTTAAAGATTGTTTCAATTAAACAAATAACCATGAAAATGCATTATTATTCAATAAAAAGATGCAGTATCATATAATGATAACTATGTTTAAGAAATTAAACAAAGTTAGAATAGCACATCGCATTCATAATTCTATATATCATTTGCACATACTATGATAGATGAATATTTCTATATCTTCAGAAATGATATGATAAAGAAATATTTGAGAAGCAATCATATAAATAATAACAAATTTCAAAGAGAATACTTCATTACATAAATAGAATAACAGTAAATCAATAGAAATACCAGATTCATTAAGATATTTCCTTGATGCAATTCGATATCCAGATCCTGTGCTTTAACTTAGAACAATCTTCAAGGTACATAAATGCAACTCTAAAAAATAATTCACCATGAAATCACAGGAATCTTGTGTTTTAACTTAGAAAAATATTCAAGGTAAATAAATGCAACTCTCAAAGATAATTCACCATAAAATCACATAATGTGATCCTTTATAAAAAGTAAGATAGTCAATGGAGTACAGAAATGTATTATCCAAAGCCAAAATATTACAAATTCAGGACCCCTTTCTAAATGCTTGAGAGGGGTTTAAATAGGAAATTAAAAAAACAAATTAACTATAACATATGCTAAATACTATCAACGAAGATCCAGGAAAATACTTGCAATATCAAATAAAACAGATTCATTGAATTTCTTTTGTATTCAATGTGCTGAGGTGGCAGATTTTAAGCATATCTTTAACTTAGGTTGGATGACTTAGCCTCGAATGCAATTGGCTAGTGTATGTGGCATCGGATAGCTCTAGAATAATGTAATTTATGGCATTAGAAAGGCATTTGATTGCCATCTACTGACTTTGTGGTTTGATCAAATATGTCCATAGGACATCCCATGTAATTTCCTGTATTTTGCTGATCTTTTGATTCTTGTTGATTAATTCTTGCTTCCATCTGTTATCAGCTTCTTTCATCCTTGGCAATTTACCTGGAGTACAATCTGAAATTAAATTAGTAGCATATAAACTATCATTAACTAATTGTGTCAGATTGTTCATTAGGGCTCTAGCCCTTGATGTAGCATGTTCTTCTTTAATCAACTGTGTATCCCATTCAGCAAACAAAATTTCTTTATGCCTTTCTTCGATCCTGGGAAGATTTGCACTCTTTCCTTGTTCTGAGACCAACCATGAAATAAATTCTGAAATCTTATCATCAGCATTTTCAAATTCAATTCTAGTGCTGACTCATTCATCGATGAGGGAAGATGTTATTTCACATAAAGGTTTAGCTTGTGCAATTTTTTGACACAGATAATCCAACTGCTGAGACAATAGCTTACTTGTTTCCAGAACTTCTGTTCTAAATTGGTCAATTTTAGGATAATCCTTAAATTTATCCAATCTTGCTTGAAATATTTTTTCTTGCTCTACTTTGGAAATTTTCTCTTTTTGCAGCAAGGTATGTAATTTGGATGCCTCTTGAGACGACTGTTGTTGTTTATTCAAAGCTTGTTGATCAAGATTTTTCTTTTCAATACTCAGTTGTTCTTCCAATTGTTTGGCTCTGAGCCTTTCTTCTTCCAACTGTTGCTCCAACTACAATATATTTTTTTGATCACGTATTGTTTTCTCCTAAAGCAATGCTATCTGTAAGTATTTTTGCTTTATCATTTGATTTACTTCAGCAGTTTTATCTATAGTGGCTGCACCGTAGGCACCTGCATATTGTGATAGTTTGGTAAGATCCTCTGAAGGATTTACCTCAGTATTCTTCCATACAACATTCATTAATTCAACTTGTGAAGTTGCAAGTGGTCCTTAATATATCTTCCTTCTTTTCCTTTGTTTTCTGAAAACAACCCTATGATTAGGACTATAAAAGATATCCAGAGGAGGGATGTCTTCAAATCTCAACACAATTTCTTCTGATGGATTTTCAGGAATGATCTCCATATCCTGATTATTCAGATTATCAACTTGAGGATTGTTTTGTTCTCCTATTTGTTGAGTGAATTGTTCATACTGTTGTAGAAAATGGGAAGTAATAATCACTTCAGCAGAATTTCCCTCTTTCTGTGAGGTCTTTTCTCTTTCAAGTTGATCATCGGGCTTATTACCTGTATCTTGTTTTTCAGACTGCACATTAGCCTTGCTACCATTATTCTCCTTTTCTGTCTGTACATCAGGCTTGTTACTTGTTCTTTCCTTCTTAGTCTGCATATCAATTTTTCTGGTAGACACTTCTTTTTATGTTTTTCTACCTGCATCTTCCTTTTTATTTTGTTCTATTTCCATACTTTCATTTTCTTGTAAAGGAATCCTCAGCTGGTCAAGGGGAATTTTAAGTAATCTCTAGCTTCTGAACTGCATAAACCTGTTCATATCTTCTGCTTGAAACTTGGATTTAGCTATATCATATACTAGAGAAAATTTCTCAATTGAGACAAATAAATCATCGAAGACGTCAGCCTCATGCTAAAACTTAGCAATTTGGACCAAAGTTGTGAAATCAAAATCAACTTTATTTGGATCATATTGTCTGCCTGGAATGGTTGCAAGCTTAAAATTTCTTATCTTAAGGGTTTCTTTTTCAGCGTGTTTAAAATCATTAAGAGTATAAATTCCACAATGGAAAGGAAAGGTAGGCCACATCAATTTTTTGGAATTCTTCAAACACCTAGACATCCCTCTTTCTGTCAACTGGTAAGAAATTTCTTGAGCTAAAAGTTTATCAGGGACATATAGAGGTAAGACATGAGGTTCGACAATGCTTCCAAAAACCCTAATATAGGTAAACTTTTCTTCCCCAAACCAATTGCCGATTAGGAACATATCAAGCTTTGCTTTTCAGAGAGCTGAGGAGGAAATTGGTTAAAAATGGTCTGGTAAATTGGTAACATGAAGGCATGGAAAATTCTATATACATGGTTCTTGAAATGAGCCTTCCACAAAAGTTTATGGTAAATGTGAATAGGGAGAGGTTCCTGTGAATTCCATTTCCAACCCAGAATAGGGAATTCAGAATTAAAACACAGAGCATCTAAGATATAGGCAAAGAAATGAAATGGGGGAGTATTTCCACTATTTTTATTCGTTCTATAGTCAAGAATTCTATTAGCCATCTTATCAGAAAGAATAACTAACCAATCCATAATTTTCGAATTTATAGCAGCATGAATTAGGGGTACCATCTGAATTGAAAACCTTGCAGAATTATCATTCCCGAAATGTCTACACATCATCGTAGCAGCATAGCAATATGGGGGTGCAAGAGACTCTACAGAATACATACCTGAAGTCTCATGCTTATGATTTTCTGGAGCTCGTCTCCATTCTTTAATTGGGTCTGATTTAATTTCATTTCTTGTGGTAAATTCTACTGTGAAAGATTTGTTGTAGGTCTTTTGAGGATCTGGCAGATGGTACATTGCTTTGATGTCTTCTGCTCTAAAATACCCAAACATATTTCTCTCAGCTGTCATGAATGTTCTGTTTGTGATGCTGGTGTTGTCTATCACCCATCGTATTATGTCATAATATGGGAATACGTTTGCCTGAACTACAATTCTATGAAGAAAATAATTTGTGAGTTCCTTGAGGGGATTTTCATCTAAATCCGATTCTTCATTTGGAACTATTGCCTTTACCTCTGTAACTGTAGGGTCTTCTTTTTCAAGTAGGTTATAAACGTTTTCCTAGGAAAGCTTCCTGAGACCCTATCATGCAATATCTGTAACCAGCTTGATTTTAGCTGGTTTTTCTTTTGGCATTGTGGTAATGGCAGCAGTCTTTGTGGCAGCAGCAGTTCTTGATTTCTTAAGCTTCTTAGGCATCTTCTTCATCTAGTATCGTTTCACTAGTTCGGCGAACAAAAGGTCTGGATGTTTTATAGTTTTGAAAATGAGACAAACCTTTCAGTCACGAGAATAAATGAAGTTATGACAACAACTATGCAAAAATATTTTTATTAATGATCCCAATTGATTAACTCCGTATTAAACTTAAATTCCCTCCATGAGAGTCACATTCACGCATTCATAAGAATCAATTACCATAATTCGTTTGATTTTTCAATTAATGATGCTCGTACAATCAGAGATCGACGATATTGAAATGTTAATGTAAAACTTTTCCCTTTGAATTTTCCGATTGCGATTGACCGATAAATACATGCGCGGTGCAAAATAGCAATTAATAAAGACTGAAAATCCATCGCATCGAAGTTTTTGAAAGGAAGACAAAAGACCTCTCATATTTTCTGCCGATTTGCGATTAGCGATAAAGGAATATCGCATCAGATATTTCCAAAGGAATTGAATTTTTCATGATTTTCACCGAAATGCGATTGCGATTATGGCGGGACCCATCTCATCGGAACTTTTATAAAACAAGTAATCTTTTCTTTTACAAAATGCGATTGCGATGTGTTGTATCGCATTGGAGTTTATGAAATAGACCGAATGAAGGATAACCTTTTCGAAATGCGATTGCGATAAGTTACATCACATCAGAGTTTTGCAAAACAAATGTGAAACCTTAAGACTCTACCGATTTGTGATTGTGATTTACATTATCGCATCGGAATTTTTAACATGAATACTTTTACACTTTTTGCTGATGCGATATAAGACTTATGATTTGATCGGATCGGAATAAATTTAATGTCACTTTTTTTCATTTGCATTTGATATATGCGATATGCGATGCATGACTTTTAAACAATCAATCTTTTTATTGTTTTATTTAAAATAATCGGATTTCCTCAAAATCTTTTATTTCTATCTAAAATAAAGGGGACCTATTCCTAAAATAAAATTTATTCTAAAATTTTGAAATGGGGAGGGTTTTTGTACCATACAACAATTGGCGATTCACTGGAAGAAAAAATTATGTCTGAAAAAATAAAATAAACACTATATTCTTAGTAAGTAAAAAGTTTTAAAGATAATGAAAACTATCTTAGAGAAATTTAAATAAAATATAACTCTAAAAAGGAATAAAAATCACTTATAATTTGTTTCTAATTCCTCAAGAATAAAAACATTTTTGAGTTTTCTCAAGCCTTGATTGGTTTATAATAATAAAGTAAGCGACCTTTCCAATTTTAGATTTTGTAATATATTCTATTGTCATAGGCATTTCCTCTGCTACCCGCAAACGTTTATAGTCTCGACAGGGTTACCTTTTAACCATCAACCATTCATTTTCCCATCCAACTAAGATCATGACTCTTTAAAAGATAAATTCGCAAGACATATTATCTCATGTTTTTCTCTTTTATTTTTTTAATTTAAAAGCCATTGTTCTGGTTTGGTACCCAGTTAATAACAATTCCATTCACTAGTTATAATTAAACTGAACAAGCTAACTCGTGATGAGACCTCTTGTCTTATAATTATAAGCCATTACCCTATTTTGGTATGCAGTGTTGGTAATGTCAGTTTTATTACTTCTTGTGATCATGGTACGTAGGCTCGTGATGAGACCCCTTATCTATTAATTTTGACATACAATTTCTTAGAATTACATTCTAAAAAATCACAACCTTAATGGATGGGATGAAATGATTTTTCTCCTTAAGAATCAATGGATGACAATTTTTAGAGTTTTGAATGCCAAAGCTTGAAAAAGTCTTTACTTTTTTTGGATAACCTTTCTCTGCTCAATAAACTTATAATGATTTACAATTTTCTCAAGGTTTCAAAAGATTTTGCAAATGTTTAAACAAATTTTCAAAGTTTAATATTTTATTTTTAACTACCCAAAAATTGTAATCATTTCCTTAAAAATTCTTGTTTACACAAAATAAGTATTTATAATATTTTCTTGAAGATATTTTCAAATAATAAAAATCCAATTAAAGACTATTAAAAACCTTATTTGTAAACAAATACACTTTCATAATGGAATATGTACAAGTAAGAAGGGGTTACCTTTCTAAGAAAAGAATTTTTTCAAGACAAGCCCATTCACAGGAAGAGATTTTCTCTTTCCTATTAAATCTTGCAACATGAATGTTGATGAGCTTATATTTTCAGCAATTTGAAATGGTCCAAGCCACATTTTTTGAAATTTGGTATGCTTACCCTTATCTTCATGTGCTTTGTCTCATTTTAGAACAAGATCACTAGTTTGCAAAGTTTTAGATCTGATAGAATTTGAATCAAAAGAAGATTTTATGAGTTTTTGATGTTTGGCATGAACACTTTTTTCTTTTTCTCTATATTCTTCTAATTTAATAATTTGATCAAATATCAATTGAATAGATGATGAAGGATTCTCTTCAATGAATATAACTAGGGCTAAAGATGGAAGTATTAGGTTTGATGGTATTACAACTTCTTTTCCATAGACAAGATTAAAAGGTGAAGTACCTATTGAAACCTTATGAGTTATGCGATCAGCCCATAATGCAAAAATTAAATATTTATGCCAATTATTTTGATTTTGATCAATTGTTCTTTTGATGATTTTGATAAGATTTTTATTTGTTGAT
This sequence comes from Pinus albicaulis, assembly GCA_034641835.2. Lineage (NCBI taxonomy): Eukaryota > Viridiplantae > Streptophyta > Pinopsida > Pinales > Pinaceae > Pinus > Pinus albicaulis. The sequence continues at coordinate 42,726 of JAXQQM020071367.1, forward strand.
TAAGCTAAACCATTACCTTGTGGATAATAATTTGCTGAATATTTCAATTTGAAACCTCTTTTGATTGCAAATTCCATTATACTATTTCCAGAAAAATAAGATGCATTGTCAAAAACAAGAGCGTTAGGTACACCAAACCTAGTAATGATGAATTGATCAATGAGTTCAATGATTGCATCGGAATTGGCTACCTTTAAAGGAATTGCTTCTACCCACTTTGTAAAGTAATCCATTGCTGTAAGGATGTATCTGTGTTGCTTGGAAGAATGTGGAACAATTTCTCCAATAATATCAAGTCCCCATTGTTCAAATGGTTGCTCAATGTTTACTGGTTATAAATAAAAAGTTGGTTTCCTTTGTGTTCCACTAGCAGTTTGACAAATCTCACATTTCCTTACATAATCATGTGCATCTCTGAACAAGGTAGGCCAATAGTAATCGGCATGGATTATTTTGTGAGCCGTGGTATCACCTCCAAAATTTCCACCTGCTGGTCCATCATGTAATTCCTACAACACCTTGTGTGCTTCAGTTTTTTCAAGACATCTGAATAAAATTGAATCATAATTTCTTCTGAATAACACATCATCAATGATTTTGAAGTGTTTGGCTTTTAATATTAAAGCACGCTTGTTCTTATAGCTGAGATTAGAAGGAGCATACCCATTTTTCAAATAAAATATCAGATCAGCATATTGAGATTCAGAATCTATAACACTTATCTAATTTACTTGAACAGTATTATCTTGAACTTGATGTTCTGGTATGTTGGAAGCTCCTGCTAAAAATCTGCAAAAAACTTGCCCTCTAACAATTTTAGCTTGCTTAATATCACTATCATACTCTTGTAGAGTTGTTACCCAATTAGTTCTCTTTTCTCCTACTTCCTTTTGTATTAACAATTGTCTCACTGTAGAGAATGGGACAATAATATTTGTATGTGTTTTGAGGAGAAAATATGTAACACCCCAAATTTATGTGATTGCATTTTAAAGTTAGATACTTGAACTTTACATCCTAAGGGGAGTGGACCCAAAAGGATAATTATATTTGTGAATGTAATTAAACATTTGATTGAGGAAATGAATAAAGTATTATGGTGCAAATTGACCAAAAATGAGATGATGAGATCACTTGCTAAATCTGTGAGGATGGATGAGGCAAATATGTCCCCACAATCTTCCAAAAAATCCTTGGAAGATAGTAAGTTTTAAATTTAGATTTTTGAGGAAAAATCTGAATTTCCCCAATGATGAGGAGAGTAGTTGGGAAGAGGTAAAAAGCTGGAAAAGCTGAGGAAAAGCATAAAACAGCTTTAAAAAAATCTCTAAGTGGGAAGCCTAGGCAAACAGGAAGAAAAGCATCCTGAGATTCTGGACGCAGAATTAGAAACATGCTTTGGGGAACAATAGCTTAAATAAGCTGCTCTTGTACAGATTAGAGGTTAATCTGCTATAGGAGGTGGTCTCAGCTCGGGGGTGAGTTCTGGGAGACAAAAGAACTCTAAGGTTGGGAGGTTGGTCTATTGCACAAGTGGTATGTCTCTGAAAAAAAAAAACTTGTCTTATTGTTTTCTATAGTATGAATTGGCTACATATAAAAATAAATTTATTCTAGGTTTGTTCCTATTACCAGTCTACATTTAACAGGATGTAGTTCCTAGGAAGAAACATGGTCATCCTGTATAGTTGTAGAAGAAAGACCTGTAAAGTGAAATTCCACAGAGTGTTTAGACCGGGGTGGGTCTAAATCTAAGGAAATCTTGTTTTGTTCATGAAAGACTGTGGAATTGTATTTAATCTGCTTCTGTTTCTAAGTAGAATTGCATATCAGCTATCATAGAGAGAAATGAAATTAACTATAGTACACTAGAACAATAGCAGGATATTAGTTATAAATTATACTGTCTATGAAAGAAAAGAAGGAGAAACTCAACAGACTGACCTCAGGTTCAGTCGAATACTTAATTATATTTGCAGAAAATCAAATTATCTTAGACAACAAAGACAGTCCATAAGCCCTTACTCGAAGTACATGAAAGTAGTAGATATTCATAAACAAATGAATAGGAAAAAGGACCAGACAATAGTCTCATGGACCTATTCTAATATTATACTACTGAGAAGTAATACCTAGAAGACAGAAATTATGAGCAATCAGTTGAGAAGCATAGGAGTAAGAAGTAATTAAATTGCCACATTATACACATTAGCATTTATTTAACCAATATTTCCTTGACTATGAGGAAAGCAAAAAGAGTTCAAATCCAACCAATATTTCCTTGACTATGAGGAAAGCAAAAAGAGTTCAAATCCCACTACCAGTTCTTCAGAGTTCAGTTATCATTAGGTATACATATCGGTACTAGCTGTAACTAATTATAAGAAAATAAGAAGAAACTGGAGAATAGATTTATGCTTACATACCTTTGCAAAAGGGGAAATTATAACTCATAGACTTTCAGACATACAAATCATCTATGGATAAACAGGACTAGTCTCATAAATATTCAGTGAGCTGTTCATATGTCTAGACAGTGAGGTATAAGACCAGTTCAATGTAACCAGGAGCAGAGGCAACTGTAATTACATTATAAATATCCAAGTATAGACTCTACACAGAAATGAGTGAACCAAATACATCAAAGGAACAGACAAATAGCATGTATAAAAACCTGTAAATTTTGATGTATGCAATTAAGAAGACCTGGAATGTCAGTAGCATTTCCAGAAAACAAAATAGATTCCGATAAGTAAATTCCACAAAGCCAAACGCCATGGTCTGAAATTATACTCATTATGTATACTGTCTCTGTACATTTAAAATGGTGCAGAGTAAATAAAAATTCAACCTACGAAAATAAGAAGTATACAATGGTCCAAAATTTCAAACGAAATACTGAGCCTATTAGGCTGGGGTACAAAAATTGAAACCCCCATCTCACAGAACGAATTTAGACAGCGCCATCCAAGGATGACCACGCTAATAAAATGGAAACGAAAACCCTGACTCGAAGAGTGGGTTATGTTCTGTATGAAACCTTACACAACATCACCATAGAAGCAGTGGTTCGACGCTTAAGAGATAACGCGTCAGGAGAGGAGGAACCCCATACAGATACCGACCTGGAAGGCCACGGTTTCTCCTTGAGCATCTGTTGAGGCCTCAGTATTTGCACAACAACATTGGGGGATAACCACCCGGTCCGGACCTTAAAGCAGCTCCTTTTCCGTTTGGTGTGGTGGCTCCGACTGGTTTAACTAGGTCCCCATTATTTGATGTGAACAAGTTAAAAATGGGGGGTTGTTGTCTAGTACAGCAACACATCCACGATTTAAAAGGGTCAATCTCTACTATCACAAGCATGCGGGAATCCTTTGGAATTACCTGTAGGAAATAGAAACGACCCAAATTCAGTTAGTCACTGCGCCATCAGAGATAAACGAGCACATAGCTATAATGATCTCGGTATTAAAATTAGTACCTGTGCAATGTAAACTTTCAGACGCGTCGAGCCCTGTCCTCGACCATTCCACAGAGAGGGAGTAAGATAAATTATCTTCGAGAATAAAACGATGAAACTAATAATTATACGCTGGAATGGAGAGATTAATGAACATACCTCGTTCAGCTCCATGGAACAGGAGGCGTTCGCTGGAGGAAAGGCGACGCAAGGGGTAGCGTACCAAGCAGACGAATTTTAATTTTAACCAGAGAAGGGTCGAAGTAACCCCGAAATTATCAACCAATTACACCATGCGCGGGATGAATACCTGGAGCATCTAAAGAACAAACCAGACGCATTCACATGAGTGATTATTCAAAGAAAAAATATATATTCAGCGCCGAGCGTATGGCTCTTGTAACCTAGGTATGAAAAATTCACTTCTGCAATAAAATTCAAATGTGCGTGGGGCAGATTACCTGTCTGCGTGGTGAGAAGGAAAGGCGCCATATCTTCTCTCACCAAATAAGAGTCGAAAACCTCGGCAAAGTGGTATGGCTCAGTCATGGAAGGAACCTGCAAAACGAAGAGCGCGGAAACCGACTAAACTCTCCACTCTAAAATTATATAAGCCTTCGGTGACCACATGAACCCTAACTGCAGATGATCATCGTCGTCCACTTGGCAAGCATCCGAACAGTATGCCACGAATCGAGGGCAGCATGGAGAGTTAATACAGTCGTATCCAAATTTATGGAGGCTGATGAGAATTGAATACTGTATGTCCGGTTCAGGCATTGACATGGGTGTCGACTACCACGCAGGGTGAGTTGTGCCAGCTACGTGGTGAGTCCACGTAAGCCAACGAATAGGCTTAATACAATGCAATGCTCAGTTCATCAACCCAACGCCTGACGTGGATGCGATTTTCACCATGACGAGATCATAGAAGTCCAATCCGAAATAATAATGAGCGCTATGTTCAGATTTAAAAACCGAGGCCAGTACAATACATATCTTAAATCGAGTCAAAAATCTGAGGTACTCATATGAATAGTCATATCAACCAAGCGCATAGGAAAATCCATTCATCATAATATACTCTTCGAATTTTATGGTAAGGTTATCAATATATATCCATATAACGTGACCATCGTAATTATGGCTATACAAAAGGTTGAAATTTCCATGGGCCACAACCCTTACCACGAACTTATATAACACATGCTTATAGTTCATATGGGATACGATGGAGGATAATAATAATAATTTAAATGGAATATATGACCATTAACGAATGGAGAGTGGGGTGCATAAACCCCATCTCCCTAATTAAAATCAAAATAACAATATAACGAGAAATAGTGACAGAGGGTGTTATTGACATGATGAAATGTAAACTGTCATAATGATGGGATTGAGAGGTCAAAATAACCCTAGGCTCACTAGGTTGTACTCGCAAAGAAATTTTTTTTTGGGTGAGGCTTGGAGGCGTGACAAATGGTATCGGAGCCCAAGTTATAAAACTCGGCTGGTGACTTTGTGCTCACAATTGTTGTGTACTCACTGTGTAAATTTATGGCTGTAGCAAAAGTTTTGTTTTGTTGTTTTGTTTTTTTTTCCTATTCACTGACCTGTGCTATGTAGTGTACAGTGCGGTGATAGAATGGAAGAAGGTGGTGGAATTTATGTAGATCTGCAGGGTGAGCCAGATCCCAATGCGGCCATGATGGCTATGTTGCAGAATTTGCAACAAGAGTTGGCTGAGATAAAAAGCCAGAATGACAGATTGTCATTAGCCAGTGAGGAGCAGGAAAGGCTCATCAGAGAATTAACCTCACGGAACAGCCACGAAGGCGAAGGTTCCGGAAAGACGAAAATTGATAAATCTGATGAGGAATATGCTATTCGACATCAGAATAAGCATCAAAAGGAATTACAAGGGGAATTCCGAAAAATCAAACCTCCCTCCTATGATGGAGAAAAGGAGGAGGATGCAGAAGCCTGGTTGCTGAATATGATTAAGTATTTCCAGGTTTATGAATATGAAAGCAATCTGAGAGCCAGATTAGCTGTCTACCAGCTACAAGGTAAGGCTACCTTGTGGTGGGAGGAGACCAAGATGGTGCATGCCATAGATGAAAAGACAGTTACCTGGGAAGATTTCCAGGCTAAATTCAAGAATCGCTACTTGAATGAACGGTACTATGATGACAAAGCAAAAGAATTTCATGAGCTTAGATTGGGACAGCTCACTATCGATGAGTTTGTCACTAAATTTACCAATCTGTTAAGATATGTACCTTACATAAGGGAAGAAAAGGCAAAGGTACAGAGGTTTCTGAATTGTTTGCCTCTGATATACAAAGAGAAAATTGAGTTTGACAATCCAAAAACAATGGACGAAGCTGTTAGGAAAGCCAGATTGTGTTACCAACAGTTCAAAGGAAAAACTGATCAAGGGAAAAGTTGGGTAAGTAAAAATGAATTCAAAGGGAGAAAACCGAAACCTGCCTATTTGAAGAATTTTGGCAGAGATCATCAGCGGAAAAGATTTGGAAAACCCAAAGAAAGTCAAACTACACAGTCTCAAGTGGCATCGAAACCAATGGAGGGAGACAGTAAAAAGGAGGGAACAGTCAGAATGAAGGAGCCCTTGAAATGTTGGGGCTGTGGGGAACCCCATCTTTTGAGGGACTGCCCCCATAGAAATGTTCATATGCTCCTAAGGGATCGGGAAGCGACAACAGTGAACGATATAGCCAGAAACATACCAACTATCAGTGCAGCCCTAGAAAATCCCCAAGCAGAACATTAAGCAACCATGGTGGAAATGGAGGGTAAGATTTCTGACCTACCTGTTTCTGTTTTGATTGATCCAGGTGCTTCTTTGAGTTACATTAGTCCAAAGATTGTAGAAAAATGTAACTTAAAAACTGAAAAATTTCAACAGTCATGGTTGGTAAAGCTAGCCACTGGAACAAAAAGAAAGGTAACCCATAAACTTCCCAGAACAGAAATCCAATTAAATGAGTTTAGAACAGAAGTGAATTTGAACATTCTACCATTAGGGTCATATGATTTATTGATAGGAATGGACTGGCTGGAAAAGAAGAAAGCTTTGATGAATTGCTGGGATAAGACCTTGCACTGTGTAGATGAGGAGGGGAAACCTTTCATTCTCAAAGGGAAACCAAAACCAATTTCTGTCAGACAAATTTCAGCCTTACAACTGAAAAGAACAGCTAGGAAGGGATATCAGGTTTATGCAGTGCATGTGGAAGAGACAGAGCAGAAAACGAAAGAAGAGTTACTGGATACTGTACCAGTGATAAGAGAATTCAAGGAAGTTTTTCCAAAGGAAATCCCTCATCTTCCCCCCAAAAGAGAGATTGACTTCTCAATCGATCTGGTGCCAGGAGCAACACCTGTTTCACGAGCACCTTATCGAATGAGTCCTCCTGAACTTATAGAATTGAATATGCAACTGCAGGAACTGCTAGACAAAGGATATATTAGACCAAGTGTGTCTCCTTGGGGAGCACCAGTGCTGTTCGTGAAAAAGAAAGATGGAACTTTCAGGATGTGTATTGATTATAGGCAACTAAATAAGTTGACCATTAAAAATAGATATCCTTTGCCTAGAATTGATGATCTTTTTGATCAGGTGAGAGGAGCTTCAGTATTCTCCAAAATTGACTTAAGAACTGGTTACCACCAGCTCAGAATTAAAGAGGAAGACATCAACAAAACAGCCTTTAGAACCAGGTATGGCCACTACGAATTTGTAGTTCTACCTTTTGGTTTGACAAATGCCCCTGCCACATTCATGTGCCTAATGAACAGTGTGTTGAACAAGTATTTGGATAAATTTGTCCTGGTGTTCATAGACAACATTTTAGTTTACTCAAACAGTGAAGAGGAACACAAAGAACACCTAAGGATCGTGCTGCAAACTCTAAAGGAAAATCAGCTATACGCTAAATTTAGCAAATGTGAGTTCTATAAGGACAAGATCCAATACTTGGGTCATATTATTTCTGAACAAGGCCTTGCTGTTGATCCGAAAAAGATAAAGGCTATAAAAGAATGGCCAGTACCCTCTGATGTTTCAGCAGTTAGATCATTCATGGGGATTGCCGGCTATTATCGCAGATTCGTGGAGAGATTTTCTACCATAGCACATCCCATCACTTCCTTACAGAGGAAAGGTGTCAAGTTTGAATGGACTGAAAAATGCCAAAACAGTTTTGACCAATTAAAGCTGAAACTTACCACAGCCCCTATACTGAAGATTGCAGATCCTGATAAGGAATTTGTGGTATGTACGGATGCATGCGGAGAAGGGTTGGGAGGAGTTCTGTTGCAGGAAAATTCTGTGATTGCCTACGAATCCAGGAAACTGAAAATACATGAACAGAATTATAGTGCCTATGATTTAGAATTAGCAGCTGTTATTCATGCTTTAAAAATGTGGCGGCACTACCTTCTTGGAAAAATATTTACACTGATGACTGATCATGTTAGTCTCAAATATTTCTTTTCTCAAACTGAATTGAATGCCAGACAAGCCAGATGGCTGTCCTTTTTAAGTGAGTTTGACATGGATATAAAACATATTAGAGGAAAGGAGAATAAAGTTGTTGATGCATTGAGCAGAAATGCTTGTCAGCATATCAATAATATTGGAAGTAGTGCTCAGATAGATATAGAAGAATTGGTGAATAAGGCAGCAAATCAGGACCCAAATTATGAAACACTTCTGGTAAAACTACAGAAAAAGGAGAAAACTGATTTTTCCCAAAACCAAAAAGGGCTGATTTGTTATAAGAACAGATTGTATATCCCCAATGTAGAGTCTTTAAAAAGAGAGATTCTGGATGAGTATCACAAACAACCCTATGCAGGACACCCAGGGTATCAGAAAATGTTAACAGCCCTGAAAAAGAAGTTGTTCTGGCCAGGAATGAAGAGAGAGGTAGCAGAATATTTAAGTAGATGCATGGAATGTCAATTAGTTAAGGTGGAACATCAGCATCCTGCTGGTCTTCTGAACCCTTTGCCCATTGCAGAATGGAAGTGGGACACCGTTTCCATGGACTTCATTACAGGATTACCCAAAACCAAATACCAGCATGATTCTGTAATGGTAGTGGTAGACACTTTAACCAAAGCTGCTCACTTTATACCAGTGAAATCTACCTTTGGAATAGCTCAAGTGGCGAATGTATTCCTGAAGGAGATAGTAAGGCTCCATGGAGTTCCTAAGGTAATTGTGTCTGATAGGGATGCTAAGTTTACATCAGCCTTTTGGAAGGGGTTATTTGGAGGAATGGGCACTAAATTGAATTTTAGCACCGCCTACCACCCTCAGACTGATGGTCAAACGGAAAGAACAAATCAAATTTTGGAGGACATGCTGAGAATGTATGTGATGGATAGACCCTCAAAATGGGAAGATTTCTTACATTTAGCTGAATTTGCCTACAATAACAGCTATCAATCTTCCATTAAAATGAGTCCGTTTGAGGCACTGTATGGAAGGAAGTGTCGTACCCCTTTGAGCTGGAGTCAGCCAGAAGACAAACTGATGTTGGGACCCGATGCTTTACAAGAAATGGAAGGAATTTTCAAATAGATACAAAAGAACATCAAGACAGCACAAGATCGCCAGAAGAGTTATGCAGATAAGAAAAGAGTGCATAGAGAATTTAAAGTTGGGGAGCATGTATATCTGCGCATTAAACCCAAAAAGAGCACCCTTTATGCTGGGAGTTGTGCTAAATTGTCCCCTCGATATTGTGGTCCCTTTGAAGTATTAGAAAGGGTGGGACCAGTGGCTTACAAGCTGGCCTTACCACCCCATGTTAGAGTTCATGATGTATTTCATGTTTCATTGCTAAAAAGATATGTGCATGATGCTTCTCACATAGTTGATTGGAATGTTGTACAGGTGGAACCAGAAGGGGAGTTTCTGCTAGAGCCGCTTCAAATATTGGAGCGGGAAGAAATTGAATTGAGAAGCAGAATAGTAGCCAGAGTAAAGGTGCAGTGGAAGCACTTTACTGCTGAAGAAGCTACCTGGGAACGAGAGATTGAAATGATGGAAAAGTATCCATTTTTATTTGCAAAATAAAATCTAGTTGTCGAATAATAACACCGAGGATGGTGTTTATTTTCAGAGGGGGAATATGTAACACCCCGAATTTATGTGATTGCATTTTAAAGTTAGATACTTGAACTTTACATCCTAAGGGGAGTGGACCCCAAAGGATAATTATATTTGTGAATGTAATTAAACATTTGATTGAGGAAATGAATAAAGTATTATGGTGAAAATTGACCAAAAATGAGATGATGAGATCACTTGCTGAATCTGTGAGGATGGATGAGGAAAATATGTCCCCACAATCTTCCAAAAAATCCTGCGAAGATAGTAAGTTTTAAATTTAGATTTTTGAGGAAAAATCTAAATTTCCCCAATGATGAGGAGAGTAGTTGGGAAGAGGTAAAAAAAGCTGGAAAAGCTGAGGAAAAGCATAAAACAACTTTAAAGAATCCCTAAGTGGGAAGCCTAGGCAAATAGGAGGAAAAGCATCCTGAGATTCTGGACGCAGAATTAGAAACATGCTTTGGGGAGCAATAGCTTAAATAAGCTGCTCTTGTACAGATTAGAGGTTAATCTGCTACAGGAGGTGATCTCAGCTCGGGGGTGAGTTCTGGGAGACAAAAGAACTCTAAGGTTGGGAGGTTGGTCTATTGCACAAGTGGTATGTCTCTGAAAAAAAAAACTTGTCTTATTGTTTTCTATAGTATGAATTGGCTACATATAAAAACAAATTTATTCTAGGTTTGTTCCTATTACCAGTCTACATTTAACAGGATGTAGTTCCCAGGCAGAAACATGGTCATCCTGTATAGTTGTAGAAGAAAGACCTGTAAAGTGAAATTCCACAGAGTGTTTAGACCAGGGTGGGTCTAAATCTGAGGAAATCTTGTTTTGTTCATGAAATACTGTGGAATTGTATTTAATCTGCTGCTGTTTCTAAGTAGAATTGCATATCAGCTATCATAGAGAGAAATGAAATTAACTATAGTACACTAGAAAAATAGTAGGATATTAGTTATAAATTATACTGTCTATGAAAGAACAGAAGGAGAAACTCAACAGACTGACCTCAGGTTCAGTCGAATACTTCATTATATTTGCAGAAAATCAAATTATCTTAGACAACAAAGACAGTCCATAAGCCCTTACTCGAAGTACAGGAAAGTAGTAGATATTCATAAACAAATGAATAGGAAAAAGGACCAGACAATAGTCTCATGGACCTATTCTAATATTATACTACTGAGAAGTAATACCTAGAAGACAGAAATTATGAGCAATCAGTTGAGAAGCATAGGAGTAAGAAGTAATTAAATTGCCACATTATACACATTAGCATTTATTTAACCAATATTTCCTTGACTATGAGGAAAGAAAAAAGAGTTCAAATCCCACTACTAGCTCTTCAGAGTTCAGTTATCATCAGGTATACATATCGGTACTAGCTGTAACTAATTACAAGAAAATAAGAAGAAACTGGAGAATAGATTTATGCTTGCATACCTTTGCAAAAGGGGAAATTATAACTCATAGACTTTCAGACATACAAATCATCTATGGATAAACATGACTGGTCTCATAAATATTCAGTGAGTTGTTCATATGTCTAGACAGTTAGGTATAAGACCAGTTCAATGTAACCAGAAGCAGAGGCAACTGTAATTACATTATAAATATCCAAGTATAGACTCTACACAGAAATGAGTGAACCAAATACATCAAAGGAACAGACAAATAGCATGTATAACAACCTGTAAATTTTGATGTATGCACTTAAGAAAACCTGAAATGTCAGTAGCATTTCCAGAAAGAAAAATAGATTCCGATAAGCAAATTCCACAAAGCCAAACGCCATGGTCTAAAATTATACTCATTATGTATACTGTCTCTGTACATTTAAAATGGTGGCAGAGTAAATAAAAATTCAACCTACGAAAATAAGAAGTATACAATGGTCCAAAATTTCACACGAAATACTGAGCCTATTAGGCTGGGGTACAAAAATCGAAACCCCATCTCACAGAACTAATTTAGACAGCGCCATCCAAGGATCACCACAGAAATAAAATGGAAACGAAAACCCTGACTCGAAGATTGGGTTACGTTCTGTATGCAACCTTGCACAACATCACCATAGAAGCAGTGGTTCGACGCTTAAGAGATAACGTGTCAGGAGAGGAGGAACCCCATATAGATACCGACCTGGAAGGCCACGAGACCGAGTTAGCATCCACACAATTTAAAAGGGTCACTCTCTACTGTCACAAGCATGCGGGAATCCTTTGGAATTACCTGTACAAAATAGAAACGACCCAAATTCAGTTAGTCACTGCGCCATCAGAGATAAACGAGCACATAGCTATAATGATCTCGGTATTAAAATTAGTACCTGTGCAATGTAAACTTTCAGACACGTCGAGCCCTGTCCTCGACCATTCCACAGAGAGGGAGTAAGATAAATTATCTTCGAGAATAAAACGATGAAACCAATAATTATACGCTGGAATGGCGAGATTAATTAACATACCTCGTTCAGCTCCATGGAACATGAGGCGTTCGCTGGAGGAAAGGCGACGCAAGGGGTAGCGTACCAAGCAGACGAATTTTAATTTTAACTAGATAAGGGTTGAAGTAACCCTGAAATTATCAACCAATTACACCATGCGCGGGATGAATACCTGGAGCATCTAAAGAACAAACTAGACGCATTCACATGAGTGATTATTCAAAGAAAAAATATATATTCAGCGTCGAGCGTATGGCTCTTGAAACCTAGGTATGAGAAATTCACTTCTGCAATAAAATTCAAATGTGCGTGGGGCAGATTACCTGTCTGCGCAGTGAGAAGGAGAGGCGCCATATCTTCTCTCGCCAAAGAAGAGTCGAAAACCTCGACAGAGTGGTATGGCTCAGTCATGGAAGGAACCTGCAAAACGAAGAGCGCGGAAACCGACTAAACTCTCCACTCTAAACTTATATAAGCCTTCGGTAACCACATGAACCCTAATTGAAGATGATCATCGTCGTCCACTTGGCAAGCATCCGAACAGTAAGCCACGGATCGAGGGCAGCATGGAGAGTTAATACAGTCGTATCCAAATTTATGGAGGCTGATGAGAATTGAATACTGTATGTCCGGTTCAGGCATTGACGTGGGTGTCGACTACCACGCAGGGTGAGTTGTGCCAGCTACGTGGTGAGTCCACGTAAGCCAACGAATAGGCTTAATACAATGCAACGCTCAGTTCATCAACCCAACGCCTGACGTGGATCCGATTTTCACCATGACGAGATCATAGAAGTCCAATCCGAAATAATAATGAGTGCTATGTTCAGATTTAAAAACTGAGGCCAGTACAATAAATATCTTAAATCGAGTCAAAAATCTGAGGTACTCATATGAATAGTCATATCAACCAAGCGCATAGGAAAATCCATTCATCATAATATACTCTTCGAATTTTATGGTAAGGTTATCAATATATATCCATATAACGTGACCATCATAATTATGGCTATACAAAAGGTTGAAATTGCCATGGGCCACAACCCTTACCACGAACTTATATAACACATGCTTATAGTTCATATGGGATACGATGGAGGATAATAATAATAATTTAAATGGAATATCTGACCATTAATGAATGGAGAGTGGGGTGCATAAACCCCATCTCCCTAATTAAAATCAAAATAACAATATGACGAGAAATAGGGACAGAGGGTGTTATTGACATGATGAAATGTAAACTGTCATAATGATGGGGTTGAGATGTCAAAATAACCCTAGGCTCACTAGGTTGTACTCGCAAAGAAATTTTTTTTTGGGTGAGGCTTGGAGGCGTGAGAAAAGGTCTAAAATGTTTTATTGATTTAAATACAACAAAGGCTTGTTTTTCTACATCAGAGTAGTTAAGTTCGGCTCCTTGCAGATTTGAGCTAAAGAAAGAGATTGGTGCTTCCTCTTGTTGATCATTGGGTTGTGTCAAAACAACAACATAGGATGTTTCAGTAGCCAAAGTATACAGAATAAATTGTTTAGAAAAATCAGGAGTATTCAATGTAGGTGCATTAATGATTGCCTGTTTGATTGAATCAAAGGCTTATTTTTCTTTATGTAACCATTTGAAAACTGGATTTTTCTTAATCATATTCTGCAAAGGTAAAACTATTTGAGAAAAATTAGGAATAAATCTCTTGACAAAATTGATCTGTCCCAAAAAGGATTGCATGGATTTCTTGTTATGTGGTAAATAAATATCAGAAATTTCTTTTACTCTATTAGGATCAGTATATATCCCATCTTTAGACACAAAAAATCCTAGGAGTTTTCCTTCATTGAGAGCAAAGAAGGATTTCTTTGGATTTAAAGAAATGCCAAATCTTCTACATCATTCAAATATCTGTTTCAAATCATGCAGATAGCTCTTTTCTTTTAAAATAAGGTTATGTCATCAAGATAAATAACAACTGATATATTAATAAAACCCTTGAATGCTATATCCATGGCTCTCTGGAAAGTAGCTCCTACATTTATCAAACCAAAAGGCATATTTTGGTAGGCATAAGTTCCCCATTTGGTTCTGAAAGTATTTTTCAGCCTATCATCTGGATGTACCAATATTTGGTTATAGCCTGAAAAGCCATCAAGAAAAGACATGAGTTTAGAACCAACTACCTTTTGAAGTATTTGTTCCATCGTTGGAAATGGGAAGTTATCCTTTTGACATGCCTTATTCAGATTTCTAAAATCAATAGAGATTCTGATATCTCCATTCTTCTTCCTTATAGGAACCATGTTTGAGACCCAACTAGAATGTCTTACAGGAAAAATAATTTTTACCTTCAAAATTTTGTTCAATTCTGACTTGATTTGTCCTTCCAGATTGGGATGATTTTTTCTTAATTTCTGTTGCACTGGCTTTACATCGGAAAGCATTGGAATAGTATGTTGGATAATAGAAGTATCATAAGTTTTCAAATCCTCATAATTCCAAGCAAAGACATTTTTGTACTTATTCAGAAGTCTGATGAAAGTTGTCCTTTCCTCTGATGTTAACTTGAGTCCTAAATTAACATTTTGTGATTTAGACTCAGTACCAAGATTTACTAATTCAAACTTCAAAGTAGAACTTTGAAGTTTAGCATTAGTAACCTTTTTGAATCTATCTTTGATATCATATAAGTCTTCAAGTTTGGCTACAGATTTTGGAATAGGATTTTCATTGTCTTTTGATGTGTTTTGAAGATCATGATCATTTTCATCAATTATTTGGCCATCATAAGATTTTTCTGAAGTCAAGAAATTTAAGATATCTTCATCATGATAAAATACTCTCCAATTGGTGATATTATCCGGCACATAAGGTCTAAAGATTAATTCAACTGAAAACCTATCTGGATTATAATCTTCAGCTGGGAGGAGCTTGGAAGCAACATTAGCTAACAAATCAGCTGATGAATTCTGAGTTCTAGGGATAGAAAAGATGTTGAATGCTAAAAATTGAGTGGTAAGATCTTGAACAAGGGATTTATAATGTTTAAGATGATTTGAAAGACAATGGATAGTGTTTCTTACTTGTCTGATAACAATTTCGGAATCACCATACACTTTCAGGTACTTAACATTCAATCCTATTTCTTTATAAAGCCCTTGGATCAAGGCTTCATATTCTGCAGTGTTGTTTGTACACTCAAATTCTAATCCACATGATAGCATAATTTTTTCCCCATCTAGATCAACTAAAATGCATCCTGCTCCTGCACCATCATTGGATTTTGATCCATCAAAATACAAAGACCAAAATAAAGGCTTATCTACAGGTTTATCTACAGATTGATCAGAAACATTAACAATTCTTGAAAAATCAGTTTGTGAAAATTTTTCAATTTGCAAAATAAAAGTATTTACAGAAAAAAAGTGATTGCGGTGCTGTGAAATTTCCAAGAAATGATTCGGCAAAATAACCTCTGAGAATGTTGTTATTAAAAGCTATAGGTTCATTTGCTTGTTCAAATTCTGTTACAATATGCATCATGTGTTTTTCTCTCTCAACCTTGATTTGATTTGGTTTTCCTTTGTGAGGAAGCCACATGTGAGAATAATCAGTGGCGATATAACCATTAAGCTTTGCAGACCAATCCCTGCTTAATATTAATCCATAAAACTCAGGAATATTTTGCAATCAATATATCAATTCTCTGGACTATCCTGGGATCAGAGGCTAACCTAATGGTGACTGAATTAATTTCTCCCACAACTTGCACTTTAGTCCAATCTAATTGAACAATATGAACTGTAGATTTTTGGGGTTCGATGTTTAATTTTGAGCAGATTGAAGTAGGCATTATGTTAGATGATGCTCTTGAATATATTAATCAGTTATGCAAATTCTTGTTATATATTTCATAAGTCAAAAGAAAAGGAGATGTCTGATAATTCGATATTTCTCCAATAAGAACAGTATCAGTAGCATCTAATTTATCTGGTGGCTTACCTGATCCTTTGGCTGCTTTGGAAACTACACCACTTGGTAGAGGAGCAATAGGTGTTGCATTTAATTCTTTCAATAACAACTTCTGTTGATATTTAAGTTTGCTAAGTTCATGTAGAGAGATATTCGCTCTGGTTTTCTTCATGTCTTCAACAATGTTATAATCCATAGGATCTGATACCACCAGAGTCTTAGATGTTGTTTTAGGAGGATTAGAAGATGATGGTTGATTTTGAGTAGGAAAAGAGGAAGTTTTCTTTACAGGGGTTTTGTCTTTAGTAGTCGAAGTTGAAATTTTCTTCTTTGGAACTATTTGGACAGGCTCTGCTATAGATTTACTTCTTGTACTTACTGGCATGGCTTCTTGTTCTTTTTCACTGTCTGAATTAGGAAGAATGAAATCCCACATCCCATGTAATTCAACTATTTCTTCTTCTTCATCTTCTTATGATAATAGAGGTGTATCATCTTATTCATCTTCTTCTAGATCAGACTCTGCATTGGATATTGAATTGGGTGGTTTAGATTCAGTTTTCTGATTCTTTTTGAAATTTCTGAATGGCCTTTTGGTAGAAGTTTCTGCCACTTGTTTTTTGATTTCGATCATTTCGTTGGACAAAGTCTTCAGAACTTTCTGTAAGCCTTCCATGTCATAAGGATCTCTAGGTATTTTATTCTTTGAATCATCCTTAAAGCTGACCTTTTTGCATTTTTTGTCTTCAATAACATTCTTCTTATCCAAAGAAATAATATGTCTTTCAACTGCAATTGCTTCTTTCATGTTTTCAGCCAAAGTAGGTTTAGCAGCTCTATCTACAAAAATTGCTATATTTGAAGGCAAAGATGTTATATACCATTCACTTCGGACTTTCTCACTAGGTTTTGAGGTTGTAGGAATTTTATTCAAAAGTTTGTTGAATCAGGAATTAAAATCTTTGATAGGATCTTTAGATTCTGCTCTCAAATTTGAGAGATCATTAATTAAAGTCGCTATTGATCTGTCATCTCCAAATTTGGTTAAGAAAAGTTCCTGGAAAATATCCCAACTTGTAATAGATCCCAATGGTAATGAAAAATACCAGGATCCTGCTGCCCCTTGTAAAGTATAAGGGAATAACCTAACCACAACATCTTCATGTTGTACTGCATTTAAATTTACAGATAACATAAAGTTATTAATGTGTTCTTCTGCTTGTATACCAAGGTCAAGACTAATTTTTGGCAGCCACTTTTCAGGATAGTCTGGAAAATCATGCAAAGGTGCAGGCATTTCAACAGCCCTTGGATTATTCCATGGTCTTTGTGCCATTGTTGTGATAACGATTGAGGGACTTGAAGAGACAACTGGTGTTTGAGTAGAGGTTGTTGGAATAACTATACTCTTCTGGGTTTGAGTCTGGGAAGCAGATGAGTGATTTTGTGATGAATAAATAGTATCACTACCTGATTCCGACGGTGTTTTTCTGGTTTTAATTCGACTAGGTAAAGGAAATTCCTTTGCAGGAATACCAAGTTTTTCACTTTGTGACCTAGTGAGAGGTCTGGAAGAAACAAATTGTGAAGTAACACTACTTTCGAATATTTCAGACTCTTCTAATGATAATGAGAACCCTTGGAGTTTATGAACTAAAGCTTGTTTTTCAGGGGACTTAGAAGGTTGATTGTCTGACAGATCTAAAGCTTTGGTAGTGGGTGTATTGATGTTCTTCTCAATTTCTTCCCTAGAAATTCGAGATGTAGAGGAAAATGAAGAAGGTGATGAGGGTGAATTGCTCTTGGAATGGCCTGTAGATCTGGATTTACTTTCCATTCATAGCTTAGGCCCTCCTTCTAGCGTAAAAAATGTTTAAGCCTAAAAAATCGTTGCTTCAAACATTGGGGGAAAACCACCCGGTCCGGACCTTAGGACAACTCCTTTTCCGTTTGGTGTGGTGGCTCCGACTGGATTTATAGGACCAGTTTCCTAATAATAAATGGATTGGTGATGGAGTGTTTGTGTAAGTGGATAAATGGAACTAACTAACTGAGCTAATCTATCTAACTTAATCTATAACTTGCAAATAATTCTAAAACTAACCCGGGTATTAAATATGAATACGATTTAAAGATTGTTTCAATTAAAAAAATAACCATGAAAATGTATTATTATTCAATAGAAAGATGCAGTATCATATAACGATAACTCTATTTAAGAAATTAAACAGAGTTAGAATAGCACATCGCATTCATAATTCTATATATCATTTGCACATACTATGATAGATGAATATTTCTATATCTTCAGAAATGATATGATAAAGAAATATTTGAGAAACAAGCATATATAAATGATAGAAAATTTCAAAGAGAATACTTCATTACATAAAGAAAATAACAGTAAATCGATAGAAATACCAGATTCATTAAGATATTTCCTTGATGCAATTCGATATCTAGATCCTACGTTTTAAATTAGAACGATCTTCAAGGTACATAAATGCAACTCTCAAAGAAAATTCACCATGAAATCACAGAATCTTGTGCTTTAAATTAGAACGATCTTCAAGGTACATAAATGCAACTCTCAAAGAAAATTCACCATGAAATCACAGAATGTGATCCTTTATAAAAAATAAGATAGTCAATGGAGTACAGAAATGTATTATCCAAAGAAAAAATATTACAAATTCAGGACCCCTTTCTAAATGCTTGAAAGGGGTTTAAATAGGAAATTAACAAAACAAATTAACTATAACTTATGCTAGAAAATATCATCAGAGATCCGGGAAAAGAATTGCAATATCAAATAAAATAGATTCACTGAATTTATTCGGTATTCAATGTGCTGAGGTGGAAAATTTTGAGCATATCTTTAACTTCGGTTGGATGACTCAGCCTCGAATGCAACTGACTAGTGTATGTGACATCGAATAGCTCTGGAATGATGTAATTTATGGCATTAGAAAGGCATTTGATTGCCATTTGCTGACTTTTTTGTTTGATCAAATATGTCCATAGGACATCCCATGTAATTTCCTGTATTTTTCTGATCTTTTGATTCCTGTTGATTATTTCTTGCTTCCATCTGGTATCAGTTTCTTTCATCCTTGGCAATTTACCTGGGGTACAATCTGAAATTAAATTAGTAGCATATAAGCTATCATTTACTAATTGTGTCAGATTGTTCATTATGGCTCTGGCCCTTGATGTAGCACGTTCTTCTTTAATCAACTGTGTATCCCATTCAACAAACAAAATTTCTCTATGCCTTTCTTCGATCCTGGGAATATTTGCACTCTTTCCTTGTTTTGAGTCCTGCCATGAAATAAATTATGAAATCTTATCATCTGCATTCTCAAATTCAATTCTGGTACTAACTGATTCATCAATGAGGGAAGATGTTATTTCACATAAAGGTTGAGCTTGTGCAATTTTTGAACACAGATCATCCAATTGCTGAGATAATATTTTACTTGTTTCCAGAGCTTCTGTTCTAAATTGGTCAATTTTAGGATAATCTTTAAATTTATCCAATCTTGCTTGAAATATTTTTTCTTGCTCTTCTTTGGCAGTTTTCTCATTTTGCAACAAGGTCTGTAGTTTAGACACCTCTTGAGACAAATGTTGTTGTTTATTCAAGGCTTGTTGATCAAGCTTCTTCTTTTCAATACTCAGTTGTTCTTCCAATTGTTTGGCTCTAAGTCTTTCTTCATCCAACTGCTGCTCCAACTGCAATATCTTTTGTTGATCACCTGTTGTTTTCTCCTCTAGAAATGCTATCTGTATGTCTTTTTTCTTTATCATTTGATTGACTTCAGCGACTTTATCTATAGTGGCTGCACTGTAGGCACCTGCATATTGTGATAGTTTGGTA
Source organism: Pinus albicaulis (assembly GCA_034641835.2). Classification (NCBI taxonomy): domain Eukaryota; kingdom Viridiplantae; phylum Streptophyta; class Pinopsida; order Pinales; family Pinaceae; genus Pinus; species Pinus albicaulis. The sequence continues at coordinate 62,627 of JAXQQM020071367.1, forward strand.
AGATCCTATGAAGGATTTACCTCAGTATTCTTCCATAAAACGTTCATTAATTCAACTTGTGAATTTGCAAGTGATCCTTGCTCTATCTTCCTTCTCTTCCTTTGTTTTCTGACAACAACCTTATGCTGACCCATGATTATGATTGATTATAAAAAAAATCATGGTCACTTAAAATCAATAAATATTCCATGCATAAGATTTTTTCTCATATACTATTAGTGCAATAAATATTAAATTATTTTAAAATTGTTTAATTTATTATCAAATTTTTAAATTAAAATTTTTAATTAATTACCATTTTCAATATAATTGGAAGTAATTGTTTAATTTATGTATTTATTGTAGAAATTGTTTATTTCCATTATGAAAAGAATAATATAAACCATGTTACTTAAATTTAAGATTATCATATTTTATGATTGGCAAAAAGAGAGCTCTACAAATTTTGGTTGTGCACTTAAACCTTAACTATTAAATTTTGCATGGCCTCTTAATTACTCTTCCGAGATATAGTTCTAATGGAAGGAGTGAAGCTCCTTCATAGTGTGAAATTGTAGGAGGCTACAATTGGATTCGACAACATTTTTCCCCAAACCCTAATGTTTTTTTTCCATAACCTTAAGGAGCATCATGAGAATAGTTTTCCACCAAGTCCCTAAAAGGACAACAAATTCTCGGTAGTTGCCTTCACAAAGCTACCATAGATCCAAAAATTTAAGTGCGATCGAGTCGGATTGGGTAATATATCCAATATATATAAGATCACATACTCTTAGGGAAATTCTTGGGCATTTGGCCTTGAGAGAAGGCACATTACCATTGGGTCCTGCTAAAGTGGAAACCTAAAGGGAAAATAAAATTAGAAATAGGTGCCAACAACTTTTTTACTATAATATTTGGAAGTTTGAAGGTAAAAAAACACTGATATTTTAAAATAATTTCATTTTTCCAACACTTGTGGAGTCTATCTTCTCTTTTTGATGGATATATTTGTATCCAATAAATAATATTTCATCGCATGTCTAGTTTGGATCAAAATGTACTCATTTTGTAAAAGCCTCCAAACCTACAAAGAAAACCAAGTATACCCTATACTTTCATCAAGGCTTATATGAATATGTCAAAGTTTCTCCCAATGTACATTGATATTTATTATTGCGATGAATTCTAGAAACAAGGATCCCGTTACAAGCATATCCGATTTCAATGGCAAAGATGCCATGTTTGTGGCTATACATATAGGAATTTTCATAATCCTAACCCCAATTCCACCCTTGATAATGCCAACTTCACGAAAGCTAGTTGGAGATAAAAGTGGCCAACTTCCCCACCCAACCCCCCCCCCCCCACATAACCCTGCCACATTGAGAAGTAGTCCTGTGCTGGCATTCATTTTTACCATCCCTCTTCTATAGGTACCCTCCTTTGGTAAAATCTGAAACTCTGAAATTGAAAAAATGGACAACAGTCCACCATTGTGAACCTCTACTGAGCCACCCCATTCCTCATGTGTGCCTCGACCCCCACACTTAATATCTTTTGAGAGAATTTTGGATCAATCCAAGGACCTCATGAAGAACATGGTGCTAGATATCCTTGACCTCATAAAAATCATCAAAGCTTGGAGGGCAAGGAAATAAGGGTCGTATATTTTATCTCCAGGGAGATTACTGGATTGTAGGAGGAGATTTTAATTTAACTCGGAGCTTGGAGGAAAAGAAAGGTGGGAATGAAAGACGAGAACCAGTGGCGTTATTCTAGGCTAGGGTACATGATTCAAGATTAGTCGATGTAGACACAGTCAATGGAGTGTACGCATGGAACAACTATGATAATGGCTAGCGTTAGGTGACCTATTATTTAAATTTATTTTTCCTCTCTAAATAAATGATGATTAAATATTTATTTGTTGAATATTCCATTTTTCAAATCTTAGAGTCTAATTGATGGCCTATTAGGCTAGAAATAAATTTGAAAATGGCTCCCCATAATAGGTAATTCAGGTCTAAGAACTTTTGGCTTAAAAATCCATACTTTTTGTTGAAGTTGGAGGAGTAGTGGCACAAGATACTAATATAAAGGGAAGGTAAAATGCAGACATTCCAACTAAAAATGAAGGAATTAAAACTCAAAATCAAATTCTAAAAACAATAGGAATTCAACAATATTTTTTAGGAGAATAAAAAAATAGAAGAATGTATGGAGTAACTTTAGACCACCATTATCAATGAAGGAAGGTTAGATCATATTATTGAATAACAATGAAAGTTGTTTCATGACCTCAAATCTAGATGGAAATGAGAGGAAATCCTTTAGTGCCAAAAATTGTGGATACAATGGCTGAGAGAGGGCTATAAAAATACTAGATACTTGCATAAAGCTCTAGTCAAGAATAGACATCACAAGTGACTCTTCTCCCTATATTCAAGAGACAAATCAAGGTTAATCAAGCATGAAGACATTTAGGAATAATTGGTATCTTGCTATAAATATGTCCTTTTAGAGGATTGGTCGGATAGAGAGGATTCCATATCAAGGATCACAGATCAAAACTAAAAACAATGCATCATTAATGCAAGAGATATCACTCACTACGGTGGAAGAAGTGGTATTGTAAATTCCTAGGGATAAAGAATTGAGCCCATATGGTTTAAATTTGAATTTTCATAAGGGACATTGGCCATTCATTGGTAGGGAATTACATGCAGTGGTAAAGGAGTCGAAGCACGTTCATTAGGTAAGGTGTAGACTAAGTGCTACCTTTATTACCTTGATCCCTAAGACAAATAACTCTTGCTCTGCCAATGGTTTTAGATGCATAAATTTATGCATTGTAATCTATAATATTATCTCCTCACTCACCTTGAGAAGGCTGAAGCCATTGTTAAAACACCTCATAAGACTGGAGCAAATTTTCTTTGTTGAAGGTAAACATATTTTGGATGGGATTATCATACACCATCAGTTTTCTAATTCTCTTAAGAATAGAAGGAAACCATGGATGGGCATTAAAATTGATCTATCTAAGGCTTTTAATAGACTAAATTGGAATTACTTGGAGTCTTGGTGGCCTTCTACTTTTCACCCAATAGGATCCGATGGACCCTCTCTTCAATATCCACATGTTTCTTATATATTCAAATGAATTTGTAACATTCTCGGACTTTTAGAGTGTCTAAGGGTCTCCATCAGGGGGACCCCATTTCACCTTACCTTTTTATTTTTGTTGCAGAAGGTATAAGGATATACACGAAGGTGATAATAAATCAAGGAATGCTCAAAGGCTTGAGATTATGTGGTCAATAATTGCCTATATTGATGAATTTTAATATTATTATAAATTTAAATTATTTAAGTGATTATAAAAAAAATCATGATATTTATTAATTGATAATTATATTATAAAAAAGAAAATCTACATCAATTTAACCATTATAAAATTAAGTATAAATTTTACATTACAATTTTTAAATTAGAATAAGTATTATAATTAGAATACTTATCAATTTGAATAAGTTTTATAATTAAAATATTTATATTAGAAAAATTAAACTCAACATTCATTTATTTTGATGAATTTTAATATTATTAGAATTTTAAATTATTTAATTGATTAGAAAAAAAAGTCATGGTCTATTCAAAATCAATTACTATTCTATCATAAGATTTTTTTTCTCTTATATTAATTATAATAAATATTAAATTTTTTTAAAATTATTTAATTTATCATATTTTTTTTAAATTAATTTTTTTAATTAATTACCATTTTTAATATAATTGGAAATAATTGTTTAATTTATGTATTTATTGTAGTAATTATTTATTTCCATTATGAAAAGAATAATATAAAGTACGTTACTTAAATTTAAGATTATGATATTTTATGATTGGAAAAAAGAGAGATCTACAAATTTTGGTTGTATACTTAAACCTTAACTATTAAATTTTGCATGGCCCCTTAATTTCTCTTCCAAGATATAGTTCTAATGGAGGGAGTGACACTCCTTCATAGTGTGAAATTGTAGGAGGCAACAATTGGATTCGACAACATTTTCTCCAAACCCTAATGTTTTTTTGCCATAACCCTAGGAGCATCATGAGAATAGTTTTCCACCAAGTCCCTAAAAGGACAACAAATTCTTGGTACTTGCCTTCCCAAAGCTACCATAGATCCAAAAATTAAGTGCAATCGAGTCGTATTAGGATATATGCAATATATATAAGATCACATACTCTTTTGGAAATTCTTGGGCATTTGGCCGTAAGAGAAGGCACATTACCACTGGGTCCTACTAAAGTGGAAACCTAAAGGGAAAACCAAATTGGAAATAGGTGCCAACGACTTTTTTACTATAATATTTGGAAGCTTTGAAGATTAAAAACACTGATACTTAAAATACTTGCATTTTATGGATATATTTGTATCCAATAAAGAATATTTCATCGCAGCTCTAGTTTGGATCAAAATGTACTCATTTTGTAAAACACTCCAAAGCTACAAAGAAAACCAAGTATACCCTATACTTGCATCAAGGCTTATATGAATATCTCAAAGCTTCTCCCAATGTACATTGATATTTATTATTTTGATGTAATCTAGAAATAAGGATCTAATTACAAGCATATCCGATTTCAATGGCAAAGATGCCATGTTTGTGGCCATACACATAGGAATTTTCATGTTCTAGCTATAAATGCTAATCCTAACCCCAATTCTAGCTTTGATAATGTCAACTTCACCAAAGCTAGTTAGAGACAAAAGTGGCCAACTTTCCCAGTCCCCCACATAAACCTGCCACACTGAGAAGTAGTCATCTGCTAGCATTAATTTTAACCATCACTCTGCTATAGAAAATTCATACCCTCCTGTGGTAATGCAAAACTATGAAATCGAAAAAATGTACAAAAACCTACCTTTGCGCACCTCTACTGAGCCACCCCATTCCTCATCTCTGCCTCGACCCACACACTTAATATTTTTTGAGAGCGTCTTGGATTAATCCCAAGACCTCATGGAGAACTTGGTGCTAGATATCCTTGACCTTGTAAAAATCATAAAAGCTTGGAGGGACAAGGAAATAAGGGTCGTATATTTTATCTCCCAAGGGATTACTGGATTGTAGGAGGAGATTTTAATTTAACTCAGAGCATGGAGGAAAAAAAAGGTGGCAATCAAAGACAAGAACCAGTGGCTTTATTATAGGCTAGGATATATGATTAAAGATTAGTCAATGTAGACACGGTCAACGGATCGTACACATGGAACAACCATCACAATCTCTAGTGTCGAGTGACCTATTATTTAAATTTATTTTTCCTCTATGAAGAAATGATGGTTAAATATTTATTTGTTAAATATTCCATTTTTCAAACTTAGGGTCTAATCGATGACCTATTAGCCTAGTAATAAATTTGAAAATGTCTCCACATAATAGGTAATTTAGGTCTAAGAAATTTTGGCTTACAAATCCATATTTTTTGTTGAAGTTGGAGTAGTGGCACAACATACTAATATAAAGGGAAGCTAAAATGTAGACATTCCAACTAAAAATGAAGGAATTGAAACTCAAAATTAAATTCTAAAAACAATAGGAATTCAACAATATTTTTTAGGAGAATTAAAAACTAGAGGAATGTATGGAGGAACTTTAGACCACCATTATCAATGAAGGAAGGTTAGATCATACTATTGAATAACAAGGAAAGGTGATTCATGAACTCAAATCCAGATGGAAATGAGAGGAAATCCTTTGGTGCCAAAAATTGTGCAGACAATGGCTAAGAGAAGGCGATAAAAATACTAGATTCTTCCATAAAGCTCTAGTCAAGAATAGACATCGCAGCTGACTCTTCTCCCTATATTCAAGAGACAAATATAGGTTAATCAAGCATGAAGACATTGAGGAAGATTTGGTATCTTTCTATAAATATATCCTTCTAGAGGACTGGTTGGATAAAGAGGATTCCAAATCAAGGATCACAGATCAACCTGAAAAAAATGCAGCATTATTGCAAGAGATATCACTCACTAAGGTGGAAGAAGTGGTATAGTAAATTCCTAGCGATAAAGAACCGAGCCCATATGGTTTAACTTTGAATTTTCTTAAGGGCTATTGGCCATTCATTGGCAGGGAAGTACATGCAGTGGTAAAGGATTCGAAGCGCTTTCATTAGGTATTGTGTAGACTTAAAGCTACCTTTCTTACCTTGATCACCAAGACAAATAACTCTTGTTCTGCCAATGGTTTTAGATGCATAAATTTATACATTTTAATCTGTAATATTATCTCCTCAGACACCTTTAGAAGGCTCAAGCCATTGTTAAAACACCTCATAGGACTAGAGAAAATATTCTTTGTTGAATGTAGACATATTTTGGATGGGATTATCATAGACCATCAGGTTCCTCATTCTCTTAAGAAGAGAAGGAAGGCATGGGTGGGCATTAAAATTGATCTATCTAAGGCTTTTGATAGACTAAATTGGAATTACCTAGAGTCTTGGTGGTCTTCTATTTTTCACCCAATTGGATCCGATGGACCCTCTCTTTAATCTCCACCCCTTTCTTCTCTATTCAAATGAATGTGTAACATTCTCACACCTTTAGGATGTCTAAGGGTCTCCATGAGGGGGATCTCATTTCGCCTTACCTTTTTATTCTTGTTGGAGAGGGTATAGGGATAGACATCAAGGTGATAAAAAATCAAGGAATGCTCAAAGGACTGAGTTTACAGGGTCAAGAATTACCTATCACCCACCAAAATTTCGTGGAAAATATTATGTTATTTGGTGAAATGACCATTCAATAGACTCAAGGCTTTGCATCAAGTCCTTTCTGATTTTAAAATGGCCATTGACATCGTGATAAATGGGGAGAAATATAATATGTACTTTTATAACACAAACAAGATGGTGCAAAGGAATCTAGTAAGAATTCTTGGCTTTCAGATAGGAACACTACTAGTCAAATATCTTGGTATCCTTCTTTGTGGGTTTCATGCTATGAAGAGGTCAAAGAGAAGATTTATAAAAGGTTGGAGAATTGGAAATTTACAGCATTGAACCTTGCTAGGTACATTATGCTTCTCAAGGTTATTTTATAGGTTCGTTTTATCTATGAATTTTCCATACTACCAGCTACAAAAGGAGTACACAAGGATATCATCTCCTGGCTCCACAAATTCCTATGGCATGGGGTATAACAAGCCCACAAATGGACCTTTTTCTCTTGGGAGAAACGATGTCTATTAAAATGGGGAGGGGGTATAGGTTTTTGGGACCCTAAAATTATTAATAAAACCACGAGAAAAAAGTTATGTTAGAGATGGATTCAGGGAGGTAAAGATCTATGGAAAGAAATATGGACTAGGAAATATAACCTGGTCAATACTCAAGTAGAGAAGGCGAGGAAATGAGAGTTTTCACTCAGGACATCGATATGGAATATTACATTGGAATACAATTACCTTATATACGAGCGCATGATCTGGGAAATTAGATATGGAGTTGCAGCCAAATTTTGGGAGGAATCCTGGCAACATATTCCATGGTTGGAAAGATAAGAATAGGTAAGAATTCTCAAAGAATATACCACAAGGATATCAACATCAATGGTCAAAAAAATATGAAAGGATATATCAAATATCGAACAATGGCGAGAGTGGAAGGCATAAGAGAACTGAGATGAGGGTGAATTTTCTTAGGAATTATAGATCTTAGAAACACAATGAAATGAAATAAATATTTAGATATTGAGAGGGGGAAATAGGTTGAAATGGAGATATCAATCCCAATGTACATTCACTATCAAGGAGTCTTATGGTATTTTGGCAAACCATTCAAAACTCCCTAAGGAGCCTCTTTGGTAGAAAGTTTGGAAATGCAAGGTCTGGATGAAGGTGATGAGTTTCCTTTGGTTAATTGGAAGGTGGAGACTATTAACATGGGATCTCCTATGAATAGAAGGTTATGTTGGCCCATCCCAGTGCCCCTCTTTTCAACAATAGGAGGAAATGTGTGATCATTCTCTTAACACTTGCGTAAATAAGGAGACGTTATGGGCCATGATTCATATCCTTTAAAAAATACAATCTTGAAGAGGGATTGGGGTTTGGTTTTAGGATTTTCTCAATTGAATGTCTAGAAATAATGTAATAGAATAATATTCAAATATATAAAATTCATAGGGAGTTTTATTTGGAAAGCGGAAGGTGAGGAATATTACATTTTGCGGAGGTTCGAAGGTATCCCAAATAAAAATTTCTTTCGATAGCCCACAATGACTTACTAACCCTATTTCGTCTCCATATTTTTTCTCCCTCCCACCGCATGGATTCATTAAGATAAACCTCAACAGGGCCTCCAAAGGAAACAATGGTCCAGTCAGGTATTGATGTCTTGTCCGTGATGACTGTGGTAACCATATTCACTTTTTTTTAAAATATTGTGGACATAATATTAACACTGTGGATGAATTTTAGGTCCTTTGAAGAGCCTTATCCTTGGATCATGAAGTGGGGTACACCAAGCTATAGGTGGATTGGTATTTGCAGTTAGCTATAAATGCAGTCAAGAAAGTAATCAATAGATCTCTAGTTCAAAAATTATTTAAGAGTTTCCGCCTTAATCTATTGTTGAATATAATCCAATTATTGGTGCTCTCCTTTTAATAAATCATCATGGCGCGCTCTAGATTATTGGGAAATGAAGCGATGAATCTACTAGCCAATTAGGGTAGTCACGATCCCATCCTGGAAATTTTTCTAAACTAGCCACCTCATTGTAACACCTCCAGTTTTAAATTTTTTTTATTTTTTTTCCATGATTATGGACAGGTTGGCGGAGTAAGCTGTTCAGAAATGAAGTATTTATTTTCATCTATTATTATATTTGCCTCTACTCCATCAATTTCTTCGTGAAATACATTAAATTCTATGCCTCTCTTAAGGCCCATGTATAAAATCACATATTTCACCTATGTATCAACATATATATCATCTATATAAAATTTTAAAACATACATGTAGATGTATACAATTCCATCTTCATAACCCAATGAACACTACACCTATATTTCTTTCAACCATATCCATATAGATATATCCCTTTATAATATCAAGAGATGTGTTTCTCTCTTTTTCTTTTCCGCAACATAAACATAGGTTATATGAATATACATACCTTGCAATAACTTCACCTACTATCTATGTACATTCCACACCGATACCTTTATATCCCACAGATATATATATATGTTGCCTATATATTGATAATATACCTCTTATTCATATCATTGACTCCATATATATATATATATCGTTATGTTTATATATATACATATATATCCTTTTTACTAATATTGAAATGAAGGTATACATATATATATGCAACCTATATATATACGTATAACACCTATTTCGAATACTGTAATATAACCCTTTAAAATCCAATACATCGCATACAATATTAACAACATCTCATCGTAAGAGATCATCATGTATTTCCATTTAAGATTTCAGATTTTAAGACTATTATATTCTTAATTTCATCCCTATAGGATGTGGGAGACGATATGTGAAATGGGTTTTATTCGTTTCCATACGGTATCACGGTGGCATATGTATATGCGTGCCCTCTCCTCGATTTAAAAATTAGTTGCGTGTTACACCGAGGGTCTTCCACCTCATCATACCCATTTGATGTACCTTACACCGTCATAAGTATCTACACGCTATCTCCGTTGCATATATGATAATTTTATGAGGTTACAGTTGTATGGAGTGGTCGTAGGGTTTACTGGTCACGACGGCTTCTGCGTGCAGCTCCGTGGTTTTTTTTTTCTACGAGGCAGTACCTCACGCAGCCGGGCGCAGGAGATATTGCACGTGTCAAATTCTAATATGGTCCAGCTTTCGAAATCTCAGGTTACCTGCTCAAAGTTACTAAGATCCATCTCGAGATCCTATGCCGTGCTTTCTCATTGCAGACCTAGGGTTTTAGACCTCTGCAAGTTGCACTAACCTGACTCGAATGTCTCGCTCGTCCTTTGGTCAATAACGGGTGTTAGGGTTTCGTTTTCTTGCTTTTAACCGCGACTCGGATCCTGATCATTTCATTTTCCCTGCTAACATTTTTCTCCATCCTGCAGGAAGTTGAATCGCTTGCTGTGCGTGCTCCAAAGGCGTGCGGTTCACCCCCAGCACCTTGGTGTGCATATTTTGCTGAACCGCTCCTAGTATTCATCATTCATGCATCGGTTCTCTTATACTACAGGTCTAGTTCTTTTATGGCTAGTTCGACATAGGACTAAAATTCTTTCTTCGATGTTTATCCTTCCTCCACAATGCTGACTGATACAATGTTTGTTTGGCCCATTTGGTCATTTGTTGCAGGTACCCTGTAACCCGCCTGGTCGCTGGCTTCCTTTCGTGTCTATTTGCTCCAGTTCTGCGCTGGTTCGAATGGAATGGACTCTATACCTATCCAGGGTTCATCTGCGTAACTGAAAGGTAGTGAGGTGTAACGAGAATTTTTTTGCCAACCGGTAGTGTTATTATGGGCGTTCCTCTAGATGGAATCCCATTCAGCCTGTCAATACTCAGAGCTGTGGCTTAACACCACGTTTACTAGCGCAGTCATTTCCCTTTTTTTTTCGGTTAAGTGCTAGCACTCCCTTAATCTTCAGAAGGGACTCTGTTTAATACGCTGAGTATAGTGTGATAGGTATCGTTACACTCGAGTCCATATCTGATCTTCAGGTGAGTAAGCCTCACGCCTCGCTATCAGAAGTTTCCCCAACGCAGCTCTGCTGTTTCTAAAAGTTGTTTTCGATTTTGTCTCTCCATACCTTTATTTTGTTTTTCCATGGACTCCAATAAGTTCAAGCGCACCCACCTGTGTTACTTTATTAAGACGTTGTTAATATTGTTTAGATTTCAACTATGGTTTTAAATGAACAATTTCCAATTCTCGGCTCCGGACATATTATACTAACGTGTATAGGTACTTAAATTCCAGCTACATGAAACATCCTCCGTTTAATAGTTAGAAATATTATCCCTTGTTTTTCTATTGTCATTACGTCTCTGGCGAGATCGACGCCACTATTCACCTACTGGTTTGTTTTAAATGCCGATTTGCTAACATTTACAGGCGTGCCCTATTTTGTCTGGCTTTCATGTTTACGCAGGGTTAAGTACTGTTAACTCTTTTTGCCCCGCTTAAGGAATACCTCCATTGGTTTCTCACACCCTGAAAGTAAATGATATCGTATGGTGGATGGGCTAGCCGATCCGACGGCGTCACATGGAAAGAATCGTGTTAATCTCTCCCTGTAAGGAATCATACTATCGTTTTATATTGGCATCGAGCCGATCCTATGGGGGTCGCACAGTGAAATCATTGTTTTATTTGATTATATCGGGCCGGCATCACCAGTCGTAGGACGCAGTTATTTAAATGATGTCGCGCATGCGCTTTAATAGTTTTCATCGTTTATAATATGCTCGTTTTCGTTTTAATATCCATTTATTTTTTTTAAACATATGTTCATATATCTATGTTTTATAGGTAGGTTTCCTTTTTAATACACATCGTCACAATATATGCTTTGTATTTGTATCGCGCGGATGACATATGAAATTTCGATATATATATATGGATCATTTGGGGTCGAGATTGACAAGTACCGCACTGTGTAGTGCTCGATACGTGTTAATATATTGGTTTTTTCTTTTAATACATATATATATATATATATATATATAGGTATTCGATAGTTCAAGTGGTATTATATATATTAAGCATATTTTAACTCTATTGCTCTAATGTTTATTTCCAGAAGTGAAAATACAAAATACTCTATAATTTGCTAGGAGTGCTAGAGCCCTTCTTTCGTATAAAGTTATTTTGTAGTTTTATAAGAATTCAACATACCTGTTCTAGAGCCCTTACTCTTAACTTCTATTTTTTTTTCTTTTGAAGTATACCTATATGTATTTAATAGCACTTGACTAAGGAACCGTAATTATAAATTATTTTGCTATGATATTTGTTTTCAGGAAGTAAGGCTAGATTTGGAATAAATTATATACACTTATAGATGTTATCAAAATCATATAGAGTAGAATTATTATTTTTATAGCACAATTTCGAAGATCATATACTAGCATCTCACTTTCTTCTTTTTAGATTGGTACCATGTAACTTTAATTCTGCTATAATGTTTCTCTAGCATACACATACGCATATCATACCATTTTTGTGTTTACAGGGAACACAACGAAAATTAATCATCTGTAGAGACTAAGTAACTTCAGATTTAAACCATGCTTGGTTTAGAGTTTCTGGAGTTTCTACTCTATAGCTTTCTGGTCTACAACTAAACCGAATCCGGAAGGTGAATACCTTAGGATGGATTCTGTTAAATGTAGTACTAACATAAATCCTACAATTTCTTTTAAGTTTTATATGTAGCTAATTCATACCGTAATACATCAAAATAAACAATAATTTCAGAACATACCACAATCTGCAAATGACCAACCTCCCAACCTTAGAGTCCTCTTTGTCTCCCAGGACTCACCCCCGAGCAGAGATCACCTCCTAGAGCAGATCAACCTCTGATCTGCCTAGGAGCAGCTTATTTAAGCTCATTTTTCCCCAAAGCATGTTTCTAATTCTGCGTCCAGAATAGCAGGATGCTTTCTTTCCTGTTTAGCCTAGGCTTCCCATTTTGGGACTCTTTAAAGCTGCTTTAAGCTTTTCCTCAGCTTTTCCAGCTTTTTTCACCTCTTCCCAACTACTCCTCTTCATTGGGGAAATTTAGATTCCTCCTCAAATCTAAATTAATTTCTTTCAAGGATTTTTGAAAGATTTTTGGGGATTCGTTGCCTTATCCATCCTCATGGATTTGGCAAGTGATCTCTAATACTCATCTTGGTCAAAATGCACAATCATTTTATTTATTTCCTCAAATAAAATATGAAATTACATTCACACCACACTTTATCCCTTGGGGTCCACCCCCTTAGGATTTACGTTCAAATGTTTAAAAATTCAACACACAAATTGGGGGTGTTACATATTCCCCCTCTGAAAATAAACACCGTCCTCGGTGTTATTGTTCAACTACTAGAGTTTATTTAAACAAAAATGGATATTTCTCCATCATTTCAGTTTCCCTTTCCCAGGTGGCTTCCTCAGCAGTAAAGTGCTTCCACTGCACTTTTACTCTGGCCACTATTCTGTTTCTTAATTCAATTTCTTCCCGCTCCAATATTTGAAGCGGTTCTGGCAGAAACTCCCCTTCTGGTTCCACCTGTACAACAATCCAATCAACTATGTGAGAAGCATCACGCACATATCTTTTTAATAATGAAACATGAAACACATTATGTACTCTAACATGGGGTGGTAAGGCCAGCTTGTAAGCCACTGGTCCCACCCTTTCTAATAATTCAAAGGGACCCCAATATCTCGGAGCAAGTTTTGCACAACTTCCAGCATAAAGTTTGCTCTTTTTGGGTTTGATGCGTAAATACACATGATCCCCTTCTTTAAATTCTCAGTGCACCCTTTTCTTATCAGCATAGCTCTTCTGGCGATCTTGTGCTATTTTGATATTTCTTTGTATTTGTTTGACAATTCTTTCCATCTCTTGTAGTGCATCTGGTCCCAACACCAGTTTATCCTCTGGTTGACTCCAGCTCAAGGGAGTACGGCACTTCCTCCCATAGAGTGCCTCAAACAGACTCATTTTAATAGAGGATTGGTAACTATTATTATAGGCAAACTCAGCTAAATGCAAATACTCTTCCCATTTTGATGGCCTATCCATCACATACATTCTCAGCATATCCTCTAAAATTTGATTTGTTCTTTCTGTATGCCCATCAGTTTGAGGGTGATAGGCAGTACTAAAATTCAACTTAGTACCCATTCCTGCAAACAGCCCTCTCCAAAACGCTGCTGTGAACTTAGCGTCCCGATCTGAGACAATCACCTTGGGAACTCCATGAAGCCTTACTACCTCCTTTAGGAAAACATTTGCTACTTGAGTTGTTCCAAAGGTAGATTTCACTGGTATAAAGTGGGCAGCTTTTGTGAGAGTGTCTACTACTACCATCACAGAATCATGCTGATATTTAGTCTTGGGTAATCCTGTTATAAAATCCATGGAAACTGTGTCCCATTTCCATTCTGCAATTGGCAAAGGATTTAAAAGCCCTGCTGGGTGTTGATGCTCAAATTTAACTAACTGACATTCCCTACATCTACTTAAATACTCTGCCACATCCCTCTTCATTCCTGGCCAGAACAGCTTCTTTTTCAAGGCTGTTACCATCTTCTGGTATCCTGGATGTCCTGCATAGGGCTGTTTGTGATATTCATCTAGAATTTCTCTTTTCAATGACTCTATATTTGGAATATACAACCTGTTTTTGTAATAGAGCAGCCCTTTTTGGTTTTTAGTGAAATCAGTTTTATCCCTTGTCTGTAGTTTCACCAAGAGTGCTTCATAGTTAGGATCTTGAGTTGCTGCTTTTCCCACCAATTCCTCTACCTCCATCGGGGCACTACTCCCAATGCTGTTTAAATGTTGACAAACATTTCTACTTAAGGCATTAGAAACTTTATTTTCTTTCCCCTTAATATGCGTTATGTCCATATCAAATTCACTTAAAAAGGACAGCCATCTGGCTTGCCTTGCATTCAGATCAGTCTGAGAAAAGAAATATTTAAGACTAATATGATCAGTCATCAATGTAAACTTCTTCCCTAGAAGATAGTGCCTCCACATTTTTAAAGCATGGACAACAGCTGCAAATTCTAAATCATATGCACTGTAATTCTGTTCATGAGTTTTCAATTTTCTAGATTCATAGGCAATAACTGAATTTTCCTGCAATAGGACTCCTCCTAGTCCCTCTGTGCAAGCATTCGTACATACCACAAACTCTTTATCAGGATCAGCAATTTTTAATATAGGAGCTGAAATAAGTTTTTGCTTCAATTGTTCGAAACTTTTTTGACATTTCTCAGTCCACACGAACTTAACACCCTTCCTTTGTAATGAGGTTATGGGATTTGCTATAGCAGAAAATCTCTCCACAAATCTGCGATAATAGCCTGCAATTCCCATAAATGATCTTACTGCTGAGACATCAGTGGGGACGGGCCATTCTTTAATGGTTTTTATCTTTTTAGGGTCAACTGCCAAGCCTTTTTCAGAAATAATATGACCCAGTTATTGAATTTGATCTTTATAAAATTCACATTTGCTGAACTTGGCATATAGCTGGTTTTCTTTTAAAGTCTGCAACACTATTCTCAGATGTTCCTTATGTTCATCTTCATTTTTAGAATAGACTAAGATGTCATCTATGAACACAAGAACAAATTTGTCCAAAAATTTGTTTAACACACTATTCATCAAGCGCATAAATGTGGCAGGGGCATTCGTCAAACCAAAAGGTAGGACTACAAATTCGTAATGTCCATACCTGGTTCGAAATGTTGTTTTACTGATGTCTTCTTCTTTAATTCTAAGCTGGTGATAACCAGTCCTTAGGTCAATCTTGGAAAATACTGAAGCTCCTCTCACCTGATCAAAAAGATCATCAATTCTCGACAAAGGGTATCTGTTCTTAATGGTTAACTTGTTCAATTGCCGATAGTCAATGCACATTCTAAAAGTTCCATCCTTCTTTTTCACAAATAGAACCGGTGCTCCCCAAGGAGACACACTGGGTCTGATATACCCTTTATCTAACAACTCCTGCAATTGCATTTTTAGTTCCATGAGTTTTGGAGGACTCATCCGATAGGGGGCTCGGGAAACAGGTGTGGCTCCCGGCACCAGATCTATGGAGAAATCAATTTCTCTTTTGGGGGGAAGATGAGGGATTTCCTTAGGAAAAACTTCCTTAAATTCTCTAATGACTGGTATAGCATCCAGTAACTCTTCCTCAGTTTGCTGTTCTATTTCTTCTACATGCACTGCATAGACTTGGTATCCTTTTCTAGCTGTTCTTTTTAATTGTAAAGATGATATTTGTCTTATTGAAATGGATTTTGGTTTCCCTTTTAGTGTAAAAGGTTTCCCTTCCTCATCTACACAATGCAGGGTTTTATCCCAGCAGTTCATCAGGGCTTTCTTCTTTTCCAGCCAATCCATTCCTATCAGCAGATCATAGGATCCTAATGGCAATATGTTTAAATTTACTTCTGTTGCAAAGCCATTTAATTGTATTGCTGTTTTAGGCAGTTTATGTGTGACTTTTCTCTTAGTTCCAATGGCCAGCTATACCAACCATGACTGCTGAAACTTTTCAGGTTTAATTTTACATTTTTCTACAATTCCAGGACTAATGTAACTCAAAGAAGCACCTGGATCAATCAAAACAGTAACAGGTAGGTCAGAAATCTTACCCTCCATTTCCACCATGGTGGCTTGATATTCTGCTTGCCGATTTTCCAAGGCTGCACTGATAGTTGGTATATTTCTGGCTATGTCATTTACTGTTGTGGCCTCTCGCTCTCTGCTGATCATGTGTATATTTCGATGGGGGCAGTCCCTCATCATATGGGGTTCTCCATAGCCCCAACATTTCAAAGGTTCCTTCATTCTGACTGTCCCTTCCTTTTTATTGTTCCCCTCTACTGGTTTTGAAGCCAATTGGGACTGAGCAGTTTGGCTTTCTTTTGGTTTATTGAATTTTTTCCGCTGATGATCTCTACCAAAATTTCTTAGATATGTTGGTTTTGGTCTTTTACCTTTGAACTCACCCTTGTTCAGCCAGCTCTTCCCTTGTTCAGCTTTACCTTTAAACTGCTGATAGCATAATCTTGCTTTTCTAACAGCTTCATCCATTGTTTTTGGGTTGTCAAACTCAATTTTCTCCTTGTAGACAGTAGGCAAACAATTTAAAAACCTTTGCACTTTTGCCTTTTCTTCCCTAATGTAAGGGACATACCTCAGTAAATTAGTAAACTTAGTGACAAACTCATCAATAGTGAGCTGTCCTAGTCTAAGTTCATGGAATTATTTTGCTTTATCATCATAATAACGTCATTTAAATAACGAATTTTGAACTTAGTCTGAAAATCTTCCCAAGTAACTGTCTTTTCGTCAATGGCATGCACCATTTTTGTCTCTTCCCACCACAGTGTAGCCTTTCCTTGTAGCTGATACACAGCTAATCTGGCCTTCAGGTTGCTCTCATATTCATATACTTGAAAATACTTTATCATGTTCAACAACCAAGCTTCTGCATCTTCTTCCTTCTCCCCATCATAGGAGGGAGGTTTGATCTTTCTAAATTCACCCTGCAATTCTCTTTTCTGTTTATGCTGCTGTCTAGCAGCATCCTCATCATCAGACTCATCCATATTTCTCTTTCCATAACCTTCGCCTTCCTGACTGTTCCGAGAAGTTAGTTCTCTGATGAGCTTTTCCTGCTCCTTACTGGCTGATGACAACATGTCATTCTGGCTTCTCAGTTCAGCCAATTCTCGTTGCAGCCTGTGCAACATAGCCAGTACCGGGGCATTGGGATCTGGAGTAGCAAACTCATCCCGCAGATCCACATAAATCCCTTCACCTTCAGCCATTTCAACTGTACACACTCACAACACAAATTAGCAAAATTTTAAAATAAAATTTTCAACAAACAACCACATATGTTATAACAGTGAGCACAAATGACAGCCCAATTTGTTGTAACTGATGCTCCGATACCAT
>JAXQQM020063134.1:0-23271 GCA_034641835.2 Pinus albicaulis
AATCTAGAGGGAGATCTAAATCTCCTGGAAAGTTTGTAAAGGTGTGCTGGAAATGCGGAAAGGAAGGGCACTACAAAAAGGAATGCAGATCTAAAGCTCCCGAGAAAGGAAAGGGATCTGATGAAGGTCCTTCTGCAGAGGCAAAAACCACCTCGGATGAAGGAGGGGATGTGTATTTGGCTTCTTCTTCAAATACACATGTAGATCATGAGTCATGGTTGATTGACTCAGGTGCATCCTTTCACTTCACTCCCCATAGGGAGTGGTTCTGCGAGTATGAGAAATATGATGGTGGTGATGTCTTCCTAGGGAATGATAGGAAGGCCAGAATCATCGGACGTGGAAAGGTCAAGCTGAAGCTGCAAGGTGGAAGGATTAGAACACTTCCTGGTGTTCTGCATATTCCTGCATTGGCCAGAAATCTGATTTCTGTAAGCAAGATGGATGATGCAGGTGTAAAAACAGTGTTCGAGAAAGATGCCTGCAAGATGGTTCGGGGAGCACTGGTATTAATGCTGGGAGTTCGGACTGGAACTCTGTACAAGCTACAAGGTAGCACAGTTATTGATGGGTGTAACAGTTCTATGGTTCCCGAAAGTGGAGCGGAAAGCCTAGCTGTCTCTGGAGAAAAGACCATGCTATGGCATCAAAGGCTTGGACATATTGGAGAGAAGGGCCTTCGGATATTGCATAGAGATGGTATGGTAGAAGGTATGTCTAATTTTTCTTTGGATTTCGATTTCTGTGAACATTGTGTATATGGGAAGCAGAATCGGGTGAGTTTTCCTTCTGGTGCTAAGAGGGCAAACAAGATATTAGAACTTGTGCACAGTGATGTGTTTGGGCCTGTGTCAGTTCCATCACTGGGAAAGTCTGGGTACTATGTTTCATTCATAGATGACTTCTCAAGGAATACATGGATATATTTCTTGAGGAAGAAATCTGAAGTCTTTGACAAATTTAAAGAATTTAAGGCTTTGGTGGAAAACCAGACAGAGAAGAAGATAAAGGCGCTAAGGACAGATAATGGTGGGGAGTTCTGCAAGAAGGAATTTGAAGAGTTCTGTAAGAAGTGTGGTATAGCACAGCAGAAGACTACTCCATACACACCTCAACAAAATGGAGTTGCAGAAAGAATGAATAGAACACCGATGGAAAAGGCAAGAAGCATGCTCAGTGGTACCGGGTTAGGACAAGAATTCTGGGCAGAGGCAGTGGAGACTGCATGTTACTTAGTTAACAGATCACCTTCATCAGCGTTGGAGGATAAGAACCCACATGAGGTATGGACTGGTAAGAAACCCTCTATTTCACATCTAAGGGTATTTGGATGTGATGCATATGTACACGTTCCAAAGGAGAAAAGGACCAAGTTGGATAATAAATCTGAAAGGTGCATCTTTATTGGGTATAAGGATGGTTTAAAGGGTTACAAGCTTTGGAACCCAGAAACAAGGAAGGTTGTGTACAATTGAGATGTGGTGTTTAGAGAGGTGAAAGATGTTGTTAAACATGAAATCATACCAAAGGAACCTGAGAAGATAGAGTTTGAGCTAAAGGAGGATGAATCAGACTCTACAACAGAAGAAGACTCATAAGATGAAGAGCCACAAACTCCAGCTTTGAGAAGATCAGTTCGGGAAAGAAGGCAACCAGAAAGGTATAGTCCATCTGCTTTCTGTTCAGGTTTTGCCTTAACTATAACTGATGATGAACCCAAAACTGTCAGGGAGGCAGTAGATTCAGAGGATGGAAAACTCTGGAAGGAGGCCATGGTTGATGAAATGGCATCCTTGCACAAAAATGATGCATGGGATTTGGTGGAGTTGCCGGCTGGAAGGAAGCCCATTGGGAGAAAATGGGTGTTTAAGAAGAAGATGAATGTAGAAGGCAAGGTGGAGAAATACAAAGCTCTGTTGGTAGCGAAAGGTTATTCCCAAGTGCCAGGAATTGATTTTGGTGATATTTTTTCTCCTGTTGCCAAGGTTACTTCTATTAGATTACTTTTATCTGTTGCTGCTGCATTTGATTTTGAGATAGAACAGATGGATGTGAAGACAACATTTCTTCACGGGGATCTAGAAGAGGAGATCTACATGAAGCAACCTAAAGGATTTATGGTGAAGGGTAAGAAAGAACTAGTATGCAGGTTGAAGAAGTCTCTGTATGGGTTAAAACAGTCACCAAGGATGTGGTATCAGAAATTTGATACCTATATATGGGGACTTGGCTTCACCAGAAGCAAGGAGGATCACCGTGTTTATTTTAAATTAATTGGTGACCGTGTTATTTATTTGGTCTTGTATGTGGATGATATGTTGTTGATTGGAAATGACAAAGAAATTATCCAAGATTTGAAGACCCAACTGTTCTCCAAATTTGACATGAAGGATCTGGGTGCTACAAATTATATTTTGGGCATGGAAATTAAGAGAGATTGGGCAAAGAGGAAGCTCTGGTTAAACCAGAGGAAGTATGTCGAGACTATATTGCAGAGGTTCAATATGCAGGATAGTAAACCGGTGAAGGTTCCTATTCCTGTAGGTGTAAAGCTGTCTGCTGAACAGTGTCCCAAGACATAAGAAGAAGAGGAGTATATGTCCCGTGTTCCGTATGCAAGTGCAGTGGGTAGCTTGATGTATGCAATGGTATGTACTAGACCAGACATTGCACATGCAGTGGGAGTATTGAGCAGGTTTATGTCAAACCCAGGGAAGGAGCATTGGACAGCAGTGAAGCGGGTTTTCAGATATTTACGTGGCACTAGTGATTATGGCTTGTGCTACCAGGGAAGACCAGGATTGGAAAGAATGTTGTACATTCATGGTTTTGTTGATGCAGACTGGGCTGGAGATCTGGACCAAAGAAGATCTACAAGTGGGTATGTGTTTAGCCTATTTGGAGGCGCAGTCAGTTGGATGAGTAAAAGACAGTCTGTAGTGGCTCTTTCAACTACAGAGGCAGAATACATAGAAGCCACTCATGCAAGCAAGGAAGCAGTTTGGTTGCAAAGATTGTGTTCAAGTATGGGGTTGGTACAACAAGCTATAAGGATAGACTGTGATAGCCAAAGTGCAATTTTCTTGGCTAAGAACCCTGCTTACCATTCAAAGACAAAGCACATTGATGTTCAATATCACTTTGTTAGAGATATGGTTGAGGCTAGAAGGGTGTTGCCGGTAAAGGTGGACACTTTGAAGAATGTTGCAGATGTATTGACGAAGTCTGTGAGCACTCAGAAGTTCTCTTGGTGTAGAGAAAAAATGGGTGTTGAATAATTGGCCCAATGACTAAGCTCTCTTGTGGCCCCATGTGGAAAGAAAACAACAAGTGGGAGAATGTTGGGCATGTGTTATATTCTTTCCAGGCACTGTCCTGCACATGTATGGTAGCTTCTGGGCTTAGTCAGGGTCGAGGGGCTTAAGTAGTCCTCATTCTGTTAGTCCTGGGCAGTTTTTCAAAATTTGTTTTTTAGCACCCACCAAAAAGGAATCACTCCATGGTTTTGTGCATGGTTTTTGCACATGGTTTTTGGGTTCGATGGTTTTCGGCCCCTGGTATTTTGTAGATCCGGTCAAGGGAACTACGGTTATGTTCTAATCCAGGGTTAATGGATTGGGGTTTATGTATGCTTCGGCATGTATATATATGTGTTGTAACACTAAAAGGAATATAATGAGAAATAAAGATGGTCATCCCGATTTGGGATCTAGGGGAAAATCTCTGTGTTTATCTGTTTTATGTTTTATGCTCTCGCTATTGTTTATTTTCTGCTATAAGATTCGTGTGTAGATAATTTCTGTTCAGGGTTAAAACCTACAATCTACCCATGCGGGATCCTCCACAGTTTCCTCGAAAGAGGATGGCTCCGTCACGATACAATTGCTCATATGAGCCATGTATCCAGTATACCGGTCAGGTGACTGTCTCTGTCTACATTGTGATGTAGGTGCTCCTACAACCTTCCGTACATCTTGAGCCAGTCGCTCAGCTTCTGTAGTGCGCTTCCGCCCTCTGATGGTTGGCGCTGCATGAGTGGTCTCTTCCACTCCATGAATCTCCTCTTGTGGATGATCCACATCCAGAGACTCATCTTTAGGAACTAATAGCTCCTCATCTGCATGCAAGTGTGGCTCCCTCTCAAGCGAACACTTCATGGCTTTCTCCCCATGAAATTTGATATCCCGTCGCACAACAGTCTTGTGACTGTTTGGAAAATACACACGATAGTTGTGGGGTGTATCAGTGTACCCCACAAATATCCCAACCTCTGCAGTCGGCTCCAGCTTCTTCCTGGCATCCTTCGTCACATGAATGTAAACAGGTGAACCAAAAATCCTCAAATGGGAAATATCAAGCCTCTTACCAGAAAATGCCTCCTCGAGTGTACTCATGCCAAGTATCCTATGAGGACAACGATTCTGCACATATATTGCAGTATTGCATGCCTCAGCCCACAAGTGTATGGGAAGGCCCTGATCATGCAACATCGCCCGTGCAGCACCCACGATCATTCTGTTCTTCCGCTTAGCAACCCCATTCTGCTGTGGGTTATGAGGTGCTATGAGCTCTCTTAGAATTCCTTTTGAGATGCAAAATTCCTTGAATTCGCCAGAGATGAATTCACCACCATTGTCGCTCCTAAGAGCCTTCGCCTGCTTCCCCGATTCTTTCTCAACTAGTGCCTTGAACTCAAAGAACTTTGAGTATGTCTCGCTCTTCTTCTACATGAAGAAGATCCATCACTTCTGAGAGAAATCATCAACAAATATCACATAGTACCTGTGCTTTGCTGTCGAAGCTACTGAGAAAGGTCCACACACATCTGTGCGAATTCTCTCAAGGATCGTCGTGGCGCGACTATCCTTCTCATGAAAGGTGGATTTCACAAATTTTCCTAAGGTACATCCCTTGCACTGATCTGACTGTGCAAGAGTACCCTTAGGAAGCCTAGTAGAATCTGCTGCAGTATCTTCAGAGCTCCATGGTGAAGGTGGCCCAATCTCTGTTGCCACAACTCGCCATCATCTCGGCTCACCACCCCTTCTTCCTTACCTGCCATTGCTGCACATCCATCTACTTGCAATTGATAAAGGTTCTTAACTCAAACCCCTATCCTCCGGGTCTCGCCAGTTTCCTTACTGCGCAGGAAATCCTTTCCCTCGCTAAAGACAACATCATATCCCTTGTCTTCTAACATCGCCACAGAGATCAGATTCTTCTTCAATCCTGGAACATGCATCACTTCCTTCAATACAAAGGGTTTATCAGACTCCCTCTCAAAGGAAATGGTACCGATACCGGTCACACAGTATCTACCATCATCGCCCATCTCGATGTGCACTTCAAGATCTTTCTCATCCAGATCAGTAAACAAATCTAGATCTCCTGTCATGTGAAAATACACACCAATGTCAATAAACCACACTCAGCCCATCACACTTGAGACCAAGGATGCTATCAACGAAAAATCCAGCTCAAACTGCGAGGCTAAGGCCTCTCCAGCTGCAGATCTAGTAGCCTGCTTATTTTTCTTCTTCTGTGGACAGCTAGTGGCGTAATGTCCGTGTTGGTGACAGTGAAAGCACTTCACCTTGGACATGTCTTGCTTCTTGCCTTTCGCACCGGATTGAGAAGCATGCTTCTTTCTCTTCCCCTTCTTTGATTTGGCAGCCAAAGCACAATTTTCTTCATCATATTTCTTTGATGAAGATTCATCCCTGGTACTTCGCCTTATCTCCTCTTGCACAAAATCCGACCAAAGTCGCTCCCATCCTGGCAATTTCTCCCGACCATTGACAGAGTCCTGATAGGAATTCAAACTCTTCGGAAGCCCAAGGAGAGCCAAGCTCATAAATTCCTCGTCATCAATAGTAACCCCCACACTTACCATCTCATCCCTGCATTGGATGAACTTCGTGAGGTACTTGGGCATAATGTCGCCTTTCTCCATTTTTATGTTCCTAAGTTTATCCTTGAGCACCAACTTCCTCTGGTGGCTCTTGCTTTGAAATAAATCTGTCAAAGCTTTCCACATCAAGAATGGAGAAGCCTTACCATGAAGGCTAGATACTATTTTATCCTTCAGACCTTCCAACAGAATCCCTCGACACTTTGTTGTCTTCTTTTTCCATGCGTCAAGTACGGCAGCATCACTAGAAGTAGGTTTTGGAATTTCTGCATCTATGAACTCCTTCAACCCATTTTCATCCATCACCACCTCCATCCTATCCTTCCATGAAATATAATTCAAGCTTCCCTCAAGGGAATAATCCAATCGCAATCTGTTGAAAGACATCTCAACTTTGACACCAAGAAAACACTACTACAAATTCGAATTCCACCAGCACAAAACTCAACCGCTTCAATGTTTTGCAATTGCTCCAATGATTAATATCACTCTGATACCATGTATAAATTTGAATAACTGATATATTATTCACCGAGATTCTCTTGATCACACACTATTTTATCTTCATTCACAATACATAATCTCTTCTACCATTGATCATTAATTGCGGAAATAAAATCAATTGCATGCGCACATTAAAACCATAAACAATCACACATATGAACACAGTATTTCATGGTTTAAACAAAACCCCAAACATCTCAGGGAGACATATTTTAGTGAGGATCATGTAACAATCATCACACAAACTCTCACAAGCTCTCATTACAATCTCCAATCATACACCAATCAAGCTAGGATCTAGAAAACACATGCTCCACCCTCTCGCACCTAATAGAAAGCTTCTATTGCAGAATAAATGTTGCGGATGGCTCTATAAATAACTTAGAACCACCGTTTGCATCGCGCAATCCTCATCAGTTTCTCCAATCACTCGGTTGTTTCCAAATCACGCAACATTATAGTCACCACTGAATAGTCACACTACTCTTTCACCTATCTCTTCACCGGTCTCCACTTAAACTGGCCCATGCACTAAAGTTAACCGATGTATTCTTTAGTTGATTAATGAGTTTATAATTAGTGAATTAATTAATAATTAATTCACACCACTCTCACTAGTGTATCAATCAGTTAGACTAGATACAACTAGCTCAACTATGTTTAGATTAGTTAAACTGAACACAACTCCATTAACTTCCTCAATCAACTCCACCAAACTCTCTCACATGAGTTCTAACTGGTATCCATGCAATAGCTCCACTTAACCCTTAGGAATAGCGTAATTCCTTCTGTCAGCTCCTGTGCCACATCTGTGCACTTAACTGAAGTGCTCCAAGAGAATAAGATAATGTTTATAGTCCAAATATTATTAAGAGCTAATAATATTCGACATATCTATTTTTAGACTGGCAATATAAAAATAGATTCCGCCCAATATCTCTAAAAATATAAGTCCATATATTTTTTCCAGCTTGACCAACCATCCACAAATAGCATCCTGCGACTCATAGAACATGATCCATATGTCTAAAAATAGACATAGTCTAAAATAGACTTTGCGCCAAAAATAGCCTGCGGGCCCACTTAGTGAAGGCGACTTCTTTCCACTAAGCTCCCTCGCTAAAGACAACATCATATCCCTTGTCTTCTAACATCACCACAGAGATCAGATTCTTCTTCAATCCTGGAACATGAATCACTTCCTTCAATACGAAGGGTTTACCAGAATCCCTCTCAAAGGAAATGGTACCGATACTGGTCACACTGTATCTACCATCATCGCCCATCTCGATGTGCACTCCAATATCTTTCTCATCCAGATCAGTAAACAAATCTCGATCTCTTGTCATGTGAAAAGACGCACCACTATCAAGAAACCACACTGAACCCATCACACTTGATACCAAGCATGCGATCAACAAAAAAAATCCAGCTCAAAATACTGCAGAGGCTAAAGGGCTCTCAACGTGCATATCACTTGACAGCATTTGCTTATTTTCTTCTTCGTGGACAACTAGTGGCGCATCATGTCCAGGTGATTGGTGACGAGTCGAAAGCACTTCACCTTGGACATGTCACCTTCTTGTCTTTCGTACTAGATTGGAGAAGCATGCTTCTTGCTCTTCCCATTCTTTTCTATAGCGGTAGACAAAATTTTCTTCATCGGATTTCTTCGATGAAGATTTGTCCCCTGTACTATCGCCTTATCTCCTCTTCCACGAGATCCCGACCAAAGTACGCTCCCATCCTGGTGACGGAGTCACGATAGGAATGCCAATTCTTCAAAAGCCCAAACGGATCAAGCTCACCCGATTCCTCGTCATCCATGATAACCCCCACACTTCCCAACTCATCCATCGCATTGGAATGAACTTTCGTGGAGGTACTTGGGCATCACTGTAGCACTTTCTCCATTTTTATGTTCCTAAGTTTATCCTTGAGCACCAACTTCCTCTGGTCGCTCTTGCTTTGAGAAATAAATGCATTCAAAGCTTTCCACATCAAGAATGGAGAAGCCGCACCATGAAGGGCTAGATACCATGTGATCCTTTACACCTTCATGAAATCGCTTCGACACTTTGTTGTATTCTTTTCCATGCGTCAAGTACAGCTTGGCATCACTTAGAATTAGGGTTTTGGAATTTACGCATCTATGAACTCCTTCAACGCATTGTCATCGACACCTAGCCTCCATCACATTGTCCTTCATACAGTACTATAATTCAAGTTGCCCTCAAGAGCATACTCCCAGTACGCAATCCGTTGAAAGCACGTCTCAAATTTGACACCAAGAAAACATTGCTGCAAATTCGAAGATTCCACCGACACAAAACTCAACCGCTTCAATGTTTTTCAATTGCTCCAATGATCAATATCACTCGATACCATGTAGAAATTTGAGTAATCGATATAATTATTCACCAAGATTCTCTCATCACACACTATTTTATCTTCATGCGCAATAGAATCTCTTCTACCATTGATCATTAATTGCGTGAAAATAAAATCAATTGCATGCGCACATTAAAACCATAAACAATCACACATATGAACATAGTATTTCATGGGAAAGCTTAAAGCTGAAAAACCCCAACTATCTCGTATATTATATGTCATATAGATTCATGTAACAATCATTGTACAAATCTCCTCACAAGCTCTCAAAGTACAATCTCCAATTGCTACACTAATCAAGCTAGATCTAGCAAAACACATGCTCCAATATCGCTATCGATAGCCGAGCCTCTATTGTGTAATCAATGTTGTAGGATAGCTCATTAAATAACTTAGAACCACCTAGATTGTACTGCGTAATCCTCATTGGCTTCTCCAATCATCGTTGTTGTAAAATCATGCAACAGGTGTAGCTCTACAATCGATAATCTACTTTCGCTCTTTCACCCTATCTCTTCATTGGTCCTCCACCGTAAACTTGTCCATGCAATCGAAGTTAAACGATGTATTCTTTAGTTGATTAATGATTTTATAATTAGTGAATTAATTATTAATTAATTCACACCACTCTCACTAGTGTATCAATCGGTTAGACTGAGATACAACTAGCTCAACTATGTTTAGATTAGTTAAAGCGAACACAACTCCATTAACTTCCTCAATCAACTCCACCAAACTTTCTCACATGAGTTATAAAGCTGAAGTATCCATGCAATAGCTCCACTTAACCCTTAGGAATAGCGTAATTCCCTTTCCGTTAGCTCCGTGCACACATCTCGTGCACTTAGCCAGGTGCTCCAAGAGAATAGGATAATGTTTATAGTCCAAATATTATTAAGAGCTAATAATATTTGACATATCTATTTTTAGACTGGAAATCTAAAAATAGATTCCGCCTAATATGTCTAAAAATATAATTCCATCTATTTTTTCCAACTTGACTAACCATCCACAAATAGCATCCTGCAACTCATAGAATATGATCCATATGTCTAAAAAATAGACATAGTCTAAAAATAGAGTTATGCTAAAAATAGCCTGGGGCCCTACTTAGTGAAGCGACTTCTTTCCAATAAGCTCATCATCTTGTTTCAATCTCAACAAAAGTACATATCATTGTTTGAATAAAAGGCCAAAAGAGAGAAAACACAAAAACATAGAAAAAAATAGAAAAGAGGGCGATTATAAAGGAAAAAGGTACATGCCGTACCCAAAAAATAGTAATACGAAAGTGGTCAACCCTAAATGCCACTACCGGGTGGAAAAAGAATGTCTTGTTCGGCTAAATAGCCTAATCATCACGTGAACATGTTTTAAATTTATTATCGATAAGTTAGTGAAAAGTATGATGGTCAAAACATTGAAGCTTGACTTTGTCAAAGAAAAGCAGTTAGGAAAAGAAAGATATTGGTTCCGGATGCTCAGCAGAACCAAGGAGAAAAAAATAGGGATGAATAGAAAACTATGTATCTTAGCCATAGATTTTTCTAAGTCTTATTTAGTACAAAAATAACATTTGTGTACAGCTTGTTTTTATGCCACAAACCCATTATAAACTCAGTTGTCTAATCTCGATCTAGTCATGTTTTCAATTTCATGTTGTTAGCTAATGAATGAATCCCTGTCAGTACAATTTTGAACCTTGAGCAGTTGAATAGAATAGGTAGAGAATCAAAGGAGTTCATTAGCCTAATCTGAACTCACGAAGAGATAAGTGTAGAAGTAGATAGTTTGTTTTTGCTTTCAAAAATAAAAATTTCAATAAGTTTGCCAGTTCAAGTGCACCAAGGAAGAAAAATGTTAGGCGAGTAGGTTAGGGTAGGTAAAGGTGAAGTTTAGATAATCATGCTTTCGCATTTTCAAAATCACTATACTGGAAAGCATCAAACAAAAGAAATATGAAAAATCGCCCAATGGATGAGGCATCTGGTCTTTATAAACCAAGAGATCGAAATGCGACACCTCCACGAAAAGGAGTCTGCTCTCTCCAAAGTGGAGCCATTGTTAGTCATCGAGTAATTTTTGCTTGTTTGAGATGACTAAATGATTTGTCTCGATTTTCAGAAACATAATTCAAGAATCATGTGGAGTTCTAGAAATCTCCTCAAAAATAAAATTTTCACTATCCCACCTCTCTGTGCTAAAGCATAGCAATCTATCACCCAAATAAGACCAAATCCCGAAACCGATGTCCCTCACGCTCGACGCAACAACACCTAAATTTGCCCAAAGGAGGTGTGTCAACATCGTGATGTGGCTCTCGGTTGCTTCTTCTTTTCGTTTATTTGACATTAAACATACTCGCAACTTTATAATAAAGCCATTCGCAATGATTTTAATAATTAACTGTAATAACCCTTGCATTATCTGGTTATTATCCGGCGGGATTTATATTAAAAGCCCAACACTTTATGAACAAAGACTTTATATTGTGGCCCTGACCCACCTATAACTCGCCACCACCAATCAAACGTATGCACCATACCTTTTTATCGTCTCACAAGACTCCATTATCGTTTCGAGCATCTATGGCAAAGTAAACCACCGTCCGATTGCCTTTTTACCCGCATCAACGACTCTGAGCGATTTCGCTCGGCGTCCTGGTACGAGGGATAACGTGCGATGGCGCGTTTTAACCAGCGGTTTTGAAACGGGTCCCTTGCCACGTGTCGATTCTTGTATGGAATCGCTCCAATTTAGAAAATACCACCAACGCCGCAAAAGCAGTGCGATGGGGGGGAAATCCGCCTTTGTAAATCCGCCGTGGTTTTTGCTACAGTGCTCAACCAAGGTTAAGTCGGGGTTGTGTTCTCCTATGTATTTCCTCGTTTATTAACCCTGGGTTTAATCTCTGGTTGGGGAATTCAATTAACACAACAAACGAAATTTTTTTTCTTTACACGGGAATCTCACCAACATTAAACAGGATTCCACAATCACTATTTCACTACACAGGCCTCACCTGCGATGGGATAATTTCACAGGGTTATCCAACAATTTACAGGAATTCAAGACAGAGAACGGAATTCCTAATACACAATTGCCTCGCAATCAAACGAACCTCCACACAATTACCATTTCAAGACAATTAGACAACCAACAGGAATGAAATTCATCTAATTGGAAGCAATCGACAATGCACCAAGTTTTATTGCAGAATCTCTATTCTATTCTTCTTCTCCCCTCTATACATCCGAAGGATACAATTATATACATTACATATTGACTCTTCGGTTCTTTAGTGAGGACCATTTAGAAAACCAACAGTCTAATTACAATAATTCAGTGTAACGGATGTATGAAAATTGTACTAGCTAGACTATTCGACCCCTACAACTCTAACTACTCTGAAATGAAACAGTCAGCTGAGGTATTGACACCTAGCTATTACAATTTTGATGATTTCGAATCCTCCTAGCCACAACATGTGGACAAAACCTCCTACATTGTTGGCTAGTGTCTAATGCCCCTGCATAAGACTCCAGAGGGAAATCTTCTTCATGGGCTCCTGTCCATGAGCTCTTCCATTGATCTGCCTATCTTCTGCAACATTTCTTCAGTCATCCAAGTGGCATCTTCCTCTGGCTTATCCTTCCATTTGATCAAGTACTGAAAGTACTCTTGTCCTCTGGTCCTTCTGAACACCCTTTTATCCAATATCTTCTCTGGTTGCAATGGCTGTGCTGGAGGTAGCTGCTCTTTCCACTCAATCTGTTCTTTGTCTGTTGATCTTTCTTCTGCACCATCATTTTCATAATGGTACAAGTTTGTGACATTAAAAAATGGGAGATATTCCAACATTGGGTGGCAATTCAATCTCATAAGCATTTGCAGAAAACCTCCTAAGTATCTTGCATGGCCCAATCTTTTTGAACTTCAGTTTATTATATTGCTTCTTTGGGAACCTCTCCTTTCTCAAGTGTGCCAAAACCTAATCTCCTACTTCAAAATGAACTTCCGTTCTACTCAAGTCTTCTCTGCTTGTGTATTTGATGTTGCTGTCTTGTAATTGCTGCTTCACTTGTTCGTGTATGGCCTGGATCTCTGAAGCAAATTCCTCACCATCTGCACTCCTTATCTCTGCCCTTCCCAGATCTCTTAACTTTGATATTCCTCTGGGGTGCATTCCATAAACAATGTGGAATGGGCTCTACCCTGTGCTCCTATTTGGTGAGTCATTATATGCATATTCTGCCTGGGGAAAAATATGGTCCCACTGCTTGGGATGCTCTCCTGCAAGACTTCTCAATAGATTTCCCAGACTCCTATTCACTACCTCAGTTTGTCCATCAGCCTGAGGATGATAAGCTGAGCTAAAACTTAGTTTGGTACCAAGTTTCTTCCACAATGTCTTCCAAAAGTGACCCACAAATCTGGTGTCTCTGTCTGAAAGAATACTCTTGGGCAAACCATGCAATCTAACAACTTCTTTGAAAAACAAGTTAGCAACATGGGTGGCATCACTAGTTTTATAACATGGAATAAAATGTGTCATTTTGGATAATCTGTCCACCACAAAAAATACTGCATCATTCCCTCTCTGAGTCTTGGGTAATCCTAGAACAAAATCCATACTCACCATGTCCCAAGGCCTGTCTAGAATAGGCAAGGGAGTGTACAATCCTGCATTCTGTCTCCTTCCTTTAGCATACTGGTAGATTTTGAAATTATTCACAAATTTATCCACTTCTGCTCTCATCTTGGGCCAGTAATAGAAATGACTCAGCTGCTCATAAGTCTTTTCAGTACCAAAGTGTCCAGCAAGTCCTCCACTATGCTTCTCTTTGATCAAATTTTCTCTCATGGAACATTTTGGTACACATAGTTGGCTTCTTCTAAATAACAAGTCCTCCTGCAGGAAATAATCCAGCCACTGGCTTCTATCTGTTAAGACAGGGTTACTACATGCCTCAAATGCTTCTTTAAAATATGGATCTGTTTTATACAATTCCCTGAGAAAATCAAATCCTGCAACTTCAAAATTAGTTTCTTCCACAAGCATGTGTCTCCTACTCAAAGCATTAGTTGCTTTATTGGCTTGGCCACTTATATGTTTCAAGACAAAATTAAAACTTTGGAGATACTCAACCCATTTAGCATGCTTATGTTTCAACTTGGGTTGTTGTACAATATACCGCAAAGCATGATTGTTAGCATACAATACAAATTCCCTGGACATCAAATAATGTCTCCACTTCTTCAGTGCCTGAAAAATTGCATAGAATTCCTTCTCACAAGAGGAATACCTTCTTCTGGTGTCATTAAGCTTCTCACTGAAATATGCCATAGGCCTATCATCCTGACTCAACACAGCTCCAATGGCCTCTCCACTGGCATCACATTTTACTTGAAAAGGTTTAGTAAAATCAGGCAGAATCAAAACAGGCTTCTCTGTTATCTTTTGCTTCAAAACTTTAAAATTTATTTCTGCTTCAGCAGTCCACTTAAATGGTTGTTTGCTCTTCTTTATTGTCTCAATTATGGGTGCATTGATCTTACTGAAGTTCCTTATAAAATTTATGTAAAAACTAGAAAGTCCATGGAAACTTCTTACCTCAAAAACATTCCTGGGTGAAGGCCATTCCACAATTGCCTTAACGTTTTCTGGGTCCATCTTCAATCCTTTTGTAGAAACAAAAAACCCCAAATACACCAACTCCTCTTTCATGAATGAGCATTTCTTCAAATTTATCAGCAGTTTCTCTTGGTGCAGCTTCTTCAAGACATAATTAAGATGCCTTAGATGTTCTTCCTTAGTTTTGCTGAAAACTAATATATCATCCAGATACACTATCACAAATTTACCAATGAATTCCTTCAATACTTCATTCATAAGTCTCATAAAAGTGCTAGGTGCATTTGAAAAACCAAAAGGCATTACCATCCATTCATACAGTCCTTCATTCGTTTTGAAAGCAGTTTTCCACTGATCACCCTCTCTTATTCTGATATGATGATATCCACTCTTCAAATCTATCTTTGAGAAATACTTAGCACCACTCAAACAGTCCATTAAGTCCTCAATTCTGGGCAAAGGGAATCTGTACCTGATTGTGATCTTATTGATTGCTCTGGAATTAGTACACATCCTCCAGCCTCCATCTTTCTTTGGGCTCAATACTGCTGGTACAGCACATGGACTCAAACTTTCTCTGATCAGTCCTTTGTCCACCAATTCCTGTACTTGTCTCATGATTTCTTCATTTTCCTTGGGATTCATTCTGTAGGCTGCCTTATTTGGCATATTTGAACCAGGGATAAAATCTATCTGATGGCTGACCTTCCTCATAGGTGGCAGCTCATCAGGTAAATCATCCACAACAATATCACAGTAATTGTCTAACATCTCTTGTATCTTTACTGGTAAATCATAAATCTTTGTAGAAGTAAGAACTACCTTAGGTTTGCAAACCAAAGCAAAGCTTACCTCTTCTTCTTCTATCTGTTATAGGTATTCCTTCCCGCTCAGCAACAGGGTCTTTGGATCAATCACTCTACTGGATGGCTCTCCTTCTTCCATGGGTATCAATGTATGGTGTGCCCCATCCTTGAAGAGCTTGTAAGTGTTCTTCTTGCCATCATGCACTGCTGCTCTGTCAAACTGCCAAGGTCTACCCAGCAGTATATGACACACATCCATGGGCATTACATCACACAAAACTTTGTCCTTGTAATTGCCCATTTGCAGCTCTATTTCACACTGTTCTTTCACAACTAGCTGGTGCCCTTTATGCAGCCAGGACACCCTGTAGGGAGTTGGATGCTCCCTAGTCTTCAGCTTCAAATTTTCTATGACCTCAGTGGAAACCAGGTTGTCTGTGTTGCCATTATCAATGACTAGCTGGCAGCATTTCCCTTGGACTTTGCATATGCTCCTAAACAAAGTCTTCCTTTGTGCAGGCTCAGTGGCCTCTTTAGCTTGCTTCAATAGGACCTTATTTACCACCAGGGATTCTCCCCTCTCTGGAAGAATTTCTTCTTCAATTTCTGCCTCTTCTCCAGCCTGGGCAACAACAGCATTTCTTGGACCAGCACCCACATTCTCTGGACACTCATAGTGCTTATGTCCCACTCCCTGACATCTATAACACCTCAACTCTTTGCCTTTGCCTCTTTCTCCTCTTCCCTTTCCTATGTAAGAACCCCTTCTGCCCTTTGCATCATCCTCTGTAGATGCATTCTGAGGTGAGATACTTTCAGCTCCATTCCTAGGTGTAGGCTTTCCTCTACCACCCTGACTTCCCTTTCCATGGAAAGTACCTCTCTTCTTGGCAAATTGTTTCCTCAGAAGTTTCTCCTCTACTTTCAAGGCCATCTGATAGGCATCTTCCACTGTCTTAGGAGACAGAAGACCAATATCATCTTGGATCTCCAGCTTGAGACCATTCACATATCTGGTAGTCTTCTCTGGTGTATCTTGAAATTGCCCAGCTCTTATGCTTACTCTGTAGAATTCCTCTGTGTATTCTTTTACTGTCAGCAACCTCTGTCTCAGGTTTTGCATTTGCCTATATAATGTCAGCTGGTAATCACTAGGCAAGAATTTACCTTTCAAATTAGCCATCATTCTGGTCCAGCTCTTCATAGGTTGCTTGCCAACTCTCCTCCTTTCTGCCTACACTCCATCCCACCAAAGTGCAGCATGTCCCTTCAGCTTTATTACTGCAAACTTGAATGTTTTATCTTCACTTATTTCTTCATAATCGAAGCACTTGTTTAATTCATTTATCCAGTCCACCAACTCCTCTGGATTCAGTCCCCCTGCATAGCTTGACACTTCAATCCTCGGCCTAACTGCAGACCCTAGAATGGTTCTAAGGAGCCTCATGTCAGGAGGAATTTCAACATTTTCTTCTGCTTCTTCTGTCTCAGGTTCGCTGATGTCTTCAGGATCTCTGGGCTATCTTTGCTCCATGGCATCTATTCTGGCCTCGACCCTCTGCAACATCCCCAACACCTCAGCGTTGGCAACAGGTCTCCTTCTGCTAGCACCTCTACCAACTTGGATTGCCATGTCAGTAAACAACTTCAGACCAACTCTTATACCACTAATGACGCAACAACACTACTGAAAGTCGCCCAAAGGAGAGGTTGGTCAACTGTGACGTGGCTCTGGTTGCTTCTCTTTTGTTTATTTGACAATTAAACATATCCGCAACTTTATAATAAACCCATTCGCTGTGTTTTAATAATTAACTGTGTAATAAACCTTGGCAATAATGTTATTATCCGGCGGGATTTTATATTAATAGCCCAACACTTTATGAACACAAGACTTTATAATAGCCCATGGATTCGGCCCCACCTATAACTCGACGGACCAATCAAACGCATGCACCACACCTCTTTTATCGTCTGCGCACCTTCGTTATCGTTCGAGCATCTATGGCAGGCGACCACCATCCGATTGCCCTTACCCAAATCAACTACTCTGAGCGATTTCGCTCGGCGTCCTGGTACGAGCGATAACGTGCGATGGCGCGTTTTAACCAACGATTTTGAAATGGGTTCCTTGCCACGTGTCGATTCCTGTATGGAATTGCTCCAATTCAGAAAATACCACCCACGCCGCAAAAGTGGTGCGATGGGGGGGGGCAATCCGCCTTTGTAAATTCGTCGTGGTTTTTGCTACAGTGCTCAACCAAGGTTAATTTGGGGTTGTATTCTCCTATGTATTTCCTCGTTTATTAACCCCGGGTTTAATCTCCGGTTGGGGAATTCAATTCACACAACGAACGAAATTTTTTTCCTTATACGGGAATCTCACCAACATTAAACACGATTCCACAATCACTATTTCACTACACAGGCCTCGCTTGCGGTGGGATAATTTCACAGGGTTATCCAACAATTTACAGGAATTCAAGACAGAGAACGGAATTCCTAATACACAATTGCCTCGCAATCAAACAAACCTCCACACAATTAACATTTCAAGACAATTAGACAACCAACAGGAATGAAATTCATTTAATTGGAAGCAATCGACAATGCACCAAGTTTTATTGCAGAATCTCTATTCTATTCTTCTTCTCTCTCTCTATACATCCGAAGGATACAATTATATACATTATAGAGTGACTCTTTGGTTCTTTAGTGAGGACCATTTAGAAAACCAACAGTCTAATTACAATAATTCAGTGTAACGGATGTATGAAAATTGGACTAGCTAGACTATTCGACCCCTACAATTCTAACTACTTTGAAATGAAACAATCAGCTGAGGTATTGACACCTATCTGTTACAATTTTGATGATTTCGAATCCTCCTAGCCACAAGTGGACAAAACCTCCTACATTGCTGGCTAGTGTCTAATGCCCCTGCATCAGACTCCAGAGGGCAATCTTCTTCATGGGCTCCTGTCCATGAGCTCTTCCACTGATCTGCCTATCTTCTGCGACAATTAGGCTAGATATTATGTATGTTGTAAGTTTAATTTCTAGATTCATGGAAACACCAAAAGAAACTCATTGGCAGGCAACCATGAAGATTCTGAGGTATGTGAATGGAACGAAGGGGTATGGTATTTTATACTCCTCATATGAAAATTTTAAATTGATTGGATACACTAATAGTGATCGGCCTGAAGTATAGATGACAGGAAAAACACCTTTGGATATGTTTTTCATTTGAGATCGGGAGCCATTTCATGGGCTTCCAAGAAGCAACCTATAGTTGCTTTATCAACAACAAAGGTAGAATGTGTGGGGGCAACAACAGCAGCATGCCAAGCAGTATGGATGAGAAAAATGCTCAGAGATTTATGTCATGAACAAGACAAAGGAACAACAATTTGTTGTGATAATAGCTCGGCAATTGCTTTATCAAATAATTCTATCTTCCATAAGAGAACAAAGCATATTGATGCAAAACTTCATTTTATAAGAAAACTGGTTAATAATGGTGATTGTTTTGCAGCATTGCAGGATAGAGGAACAATTTGCTGATATCCTCACAATGCCATAAATGTAGAAGTGTTTTAACTATCTCAGGAAATGTCTGGGCATGCAAGAGAACAACAGTTGTAATTAAGGGGGAGTGTTGGAATTTAATTCCAATTGCTGCACGCAAAGGTAGGACGATGAACTTAATTCTGATGAAAAGTTTGAAGGATGGACGACAACAATAAATCCTCAGTTCAGATTTGCACTCCACGCAACCTTGCCTCCACTTATCTGCAGCACCTACCAGCCATGAATTTTCCACCAACCTCATTTAACGCACAACCAACAAGATTCCGTGGACATCCAAACATGAAGAGCAAAGGGGACCCACCGGAGGAGGTGACGTCACCTTCCTCTGGACTAATGAAAGAAGCTTCGCGGGATAAAGTAACAGGCTCCCACATGATGTTTTGACTCCATGGAATATGGAGTGACTAAAGTTTTAATGTATTTATGTTAATGTTTTGTTTTTAAACTTAGTTTATAAATATTTCATAATATATATATTGTAAATATATTATTACGCCGATAGGCGTAACCCCCTGTCGGAAGGAGCATGTTTTGTGATTAGGCTAATTAATTTTTTTGATCTGATGGTCAGGATTGGAAGATGCCAGTATATTCTGGTCGTCGCCACTAAATCGATGGATAAAATCTACCCCACTAACTTCCTTGCATATCTAAATCAGGTGTTTAAACCGTACTTAAATTAATTTTTTACAAATCTAGATTAAAAATTTACTATCCCATTTACTCACTGCCACCTATCAAATTAAGAAATCCTCCCATCCCATAACCACCACGTTGATGAGCCGCACGTTGCTACTGTTTGTCTGTTCGTAGACATGTGGCGATGGAATTGGATATGGGGAATTTAAGAGTCTCCACCTATAAAACGCCCGCCGCCTATTATAAACCATTCGTGGTGGCCACGTAATACCAAGGTTTTTAACAGTCGCCACATATATAAAAGGCCCGCCGCCTATTATAACGCCCGCCGCCGTTTGTATATTGAAAAATATTACATGTGTTTATTGTTTTAGGTTTTTAACCGTCGCCATTATTGTTTTAGGTTTTTAACAGTCGCCGTTTTAGGTGTATATTGAAAAATATTACATGTGTTTTATGTGTTTATTGTTTATTATTTCTGTTGCAGGTATAATCTATGGAATAAGGAAACCTTTCTCTACGACATTACCAAGAGTCCCTTATTATAATGAGTTTAATTGCATTTTCTTTTTCTATAGGTCGACACTTCCGCCTTATTCATCTTGTTTGACGTTACTGTATTGGGTATTGTTTTGCATATATAATTCTAATTTTCTACTGTATTTTTTTTATTTTTAGTTTAAACCTTCATGGTTTTGAATTATATCTATTAATATTTTTCAACTTGACGTTATATATATATATATATTCACAGTAGAACAAAATATTTATTTTCCTATATGCCAAAATATTTTATTTTTACTCTATCCGTTAGAGTTAATAATGTGCTCTTTATCGTTCTAGGTATACTTGTATTCGACACCTGAGTGAAATTCTCTGTTACGGTTTTGAATTTGTTTTTAAACTGGAGTTTAATGTTGGCATCCCTAGTATTCATTAGAATTCTATTTTATTCGCTGTGACTATTTCAATATAGTATTATTCTTTTATCAATGCCATTTTATTTAACTAGTTTATTAATGCGTTTCAAAGACATTGTAACTGAATCATGATTTTTTATTTTAGTTCGGTGTGCATGAAACTTCACTAAAACATTTACACAGTTTCATATAATAAGACGCACGACACTGATGTGAATTAAGAGGAAACAAGTGGAAAACTCTATGTGTTGTTTAGCCATGAGGGAAGAATATTCAAGAATTAGGTTTAAGGGCCACGCGTCGCTGTTATGG
This sequence comes from Pinus albicaulis, assembly GCA_034641835.2. Lineage (NCBI taxonomy): Eukaryota > Viridiplantae > Streptophyta > Pinopsida > Pinales > Pinaceae > Pinus > Pinus albicaulis. The sequence goes on from JAXQQM020063134.1 coordinate 20,716, forward strand.
AACGTGGGCGAGAAATGTTATTTGGCGGAATGAAACGTTCTCATGCAACGTGGGCGGAATGGAACGTGGCCCACGCATAGGTGTTATGGAATGTGGGCGAGAGAGAGCAGGTGAATGAAGGCGGCATGCAAGTGCGTTGGCAGAACGTTTCAGTTTCAACTTCATAACGTTTCAGGTGAGCATATAAGATTCATAACGTTTCCCACAGAGTTTTTATTTGCAGAAAATCTTAATGTTTCGCTCTGGAAATTTTAGTTGTCAGTAGCTCTCTTTACAGGTCCGTGCGTTGGATGTGAAAAGTATTCACCGAGCGGAGGAGAGTTTTGTGGGGCGCAGGTTATAGAGTTACAGGTATCTTCGGTGTGTTCCATAATTATATTCTACAATGTTTTATAGAATGATTGCCATATGGAGTTAGGCTTTTGGAATTGGCTGAGCTCTTAGCAGTCCTATATATAGATATTTCTCCCATAGATCTGCATTAACATAAGCGTAGATGCTTCGGCAATTACTCTGTCATGTCGTACCACAAACATGGAATATTAGTGCTAAATTCTTCTTATGAATGATATCAACATTTTGCCATACAACTTTCGCTGTTCATCTGTAATTTTCCAAATCACGTGTACTACTACTTTTGGAGCCTCTCCCCCGGTTGATGCCTCCCTTCTCGCCAAAGCTTTCAAGATCGATGCCTCCCTCGTCCAACTTCTCCAAAGGAAATTCTTGGCAGCTTGATGCCCACTCCATTCATCTAATTCATTCTTTCATTCGTCGGCTGTTATATATGAGACCAACTAAATAAATAAATAAAACCTCTCTTTCCCTCACTTGTAGAGTCGTGACTCTTCTATATGCAATAAAGGATAATTTTACAACAATATGGGTGTTTGAGATTTTTATGTTATAATCATTTTCATTTCCACCTTTCTGTTTCTGTTTAATGCACACCACACTGCCTAATATCTTCTCGGTTGAATTGATGGAGCGCTGCAGCATGAATGCATCTCATCTGATCTGATGCAAACAAAATAAAAATATTTGACTTTGAATTATCATTTAATCTGTACTGGTGTGATCTGTTGGGTAGTAGTGTCAAATTTCCGTGTCATGATCGTTTCCTCTTCACTGTTTTGTTTAAGTCACACAACATAAATACATCGACCAGGGTTCTCTTCCAAACAAAACAAAACGAAACACATATGTATGGCTGACCTGAAGAAGAAAAAAAAAAAAACTCACATTATAACACCTACTGCAATGACTTTCAATTAATTTTTGACTTTAATGACTTTCCAATATTTTTGACTTTAATGACTTTTCAATTTTGTATTTGTTCAACGGCAAAGTTAAATTTTCATTATAATGGCTTTCCCATTTTGTATTTGAATTTGATTTTAACGGCTTTTCTATTTTGTATCTGAAATGATAAAACGGGATGTGAAGTTAGATGATGTATTCCAAATGATAAAATAGGGGATTCCAAATGTTAAAAAATATACACAATGATTATTATCATAATTTTTATGCCAAATCATACGAACAATTCGTACCTTTCTGACGGCTTAGTTTTACATTTAAGAATCATTCAAAGAATTAGGTTTAATATTCAAGAATTAGGTTTAATATTCAAGAATAGGTTTAATATTCAAGAATTAGGTTTAAAACGTAATTCAAGCGTGTTGAAAATATAAAGAATTAGGTTTAAAACGTAATGTTTCGGTAACTGTTAACTCACATTATAACACCACAATGACTTTCAATTAGTTTTTGACTTTAATGACTTTCCCCAATATTTTTGACTTTAATGATTTTTCAATTTTGTATTTGTTCAACGGCAAAGTTAAATTTTCATTATAATGGTTTTCCCATTTTGTATTTGAATTTGATTTTAACGCTTTTCTATTTCTCAGACCGAAAGTTGAAAACTGGATGAAGTTAGATCATGTATTCCAAATGATAAAATAGGGATTCCAAATGTTAAAAAAATATACAAAATGATTATTATAATAATTTTTATGCCAAATCATACGAACAATTCGTGCATCTTTCTCAATCGCTTAGTTTTACATTTAAGAATCATTCAAAGAATTAGGTTTAATATTCAAGAATAGGTTTAATATTCAAGAATTAGGTTTAAAACGTAATTCAAGCGTGTTGAAAATATAAAGAATTAGGTTTAAAACGTAATGTTTCGGTAACTGTTAACTCACATTATAACACCTGCTGCAATGACTTTCAATTAGTTTTTGACTTTAATGACTTTCCAATATTTTTGACTTTAATGACTTTTCAATTTTGTATTTGTTCAACGGCAAAGTTAAATTTTCATTATAATGGCTTTCCCATTTTGTATTTGAATTTGATTTTAACGGCTTTTCTATTTCGTATCTGAAATGATAAAACGGGATGTGAAGTTAGATGATGTATTCCAAATGATAAAATAGGGGATTCCAAATGTTAAAAAATATACAAAATGATTATTATAATAATTTTTATGCCAAATCATTTAACACCTGCATCTTCACGCTAGTTTTACATTTATGAATCATTCAA
>JAXQQM020073425.1:0-99403 GCA_034641835.2 Pinus albicaulis
AGCTTGTTAGTATCAGTCTTTGCAGCCTTCCTCCAGTGATCAAACATGCTCTTACAAAGTGATTTTAAGGTTTCAAGGTCAAATTTTGTCATTTCAGTGAGTCTTCAAGCAAAATTGGGTCACTAAGTATTAGGTTTAGGGTTTGCTTTCACTCCTTTTAGAGTTTTCCAAATGTCGGTCCATGTCACTATTCAGATGAGTGTACCTTCATTCAGAGGGTTTTCATCATCATGTCGGGTTCTAATGGGTCATTTTGCACCTTTTTCATTGCCTAAGTAAGGTTCATTTCCCTCTCCTAGGGTTTTGAAGGTAATTTCTCTTGGATGGTCAAATCATCAGCAAAACTTGTATCCTAATGTTCATACACCTTCCCCTATCCTTAATGTACCTTATTAAACACTTCCCATCACTGAGATCCCCCAAATTCCTCATTTTCGCACAAACCCTAGTTTCTTGCTACAAGTTGGAAATTTTCTAGGCTAGGCCTATGTTTTTCCCTTTTGGACCCCTTCCCCTCACTTAATCTCTGAAATTCCATTTTCCCCTGCTTCCTAACATCCCTCCCTACTTCCCAAAATTTTCTCAAGAATTTATAAGCCCCTTATCCCCTTCATTTCGCTTCATTTCGACAAATCCCTTGTTCCACACATCGAGATAGGTTTTACTCCAATGATGTTTCTGAGCAATAAATGATGTATTTTGGAAAAATGAGAGAGGTTTTTCTCAAAAATAGGCCAAGGAAGAAAAACGTCCTTCACGTTTTACACAGGTGTCATGGTTTTAGAGAAATGTCAAAAATAAAGTTGCCTTAGGAGTAATGATGCACCTCTAAAGTGACCTTGGGAAAATCATGATTTCTCCTAGCTTAGTTGGAAAAATAACTTTCTTGATGAGTCAAATTATAACTAGACACAGATATTTCCAATGAGATATCATGAGCTCAATTTGGAGCTGAGGAATACTTTCAAAAGTTGTCTGTAATAGCACTCTGCCTTGAGGCAGCCTCATTCTGCTCATTTTGACCAGTCTTGGGAGATTTGATTTTTGACAGGGAAAATGAACTCCAAATTGAAACATTATAGTTGGGCTGGAAAGTAGTCTCAATAAGATTTCGAACGAGTTATCCCGCACCCAATTTTGACACCGGGAAGGCCTCCAAAAGCCTCTTTAAAAAAGGCGCTACGTATTGAGATGGCGCTATGCATTGGGCGGTGGTTTGCAGTGTAATTTTGTAACTAGCGCTACGCATTGAGATGGCGCTATGCATTGGGCTAAAAATCCTGAAATCCATTCAAATCTTCCACCAAAGCTCTCAAATTGTTAAATTATTCATTTCCCAAGTAATTTAACATCCCTCCATGACCAATGAATGAATTTCTCTTGGTGCTTATGGTGATTTAATGAGAAGAAATCAAAACCCTACCTCTTTACATTTCTTTCCAAAAGCAGTTGCATAGGATTTGCAAATTGCATGTTTCACTACCAATTCCACTCCTAGCCATTTCTTACTCCCTCACTCCTTCATTCCCTCAATCATTTTCTCCCTCTCTTTACATTCTCATCTACCCATTCCACATTTCCCATATCCCTAATCAGCTAACCCTAAATCCCTAATCCCACTATCCCAAATCCTAGTTAAATATCCCCAAACCCTAATTTCCATCACAAACCCTAGATATCATCCCCTAAACCCTTTCATTCCCTAAAATCTTACAACTAGCATTAAACCCTCCCCTCATCAGTCCCACTCATCCATGGCGCTCAAAAACATGAAGGAAAAGTTAAAGAGGGCATTAAAGCATCGAAAAAGGCATGATAGACTCCAAATTTTGGCCAAAGCTTCCTTGGCCCAGCATAGTGCTTGATGGTGGACACTCAGCCCAAATTTCAAGAAGTTTGGGAAAAAAATTGTCAATTTTGATTTTTTTGGCCTTAACACAGATTTTCTTGCCCAACGTGTAGCGCCACTTGGCGCGCGCTTATAATTGGCAGCTCCTCTTGAGGAGAAATTTGCATTTCTAGATTTTTCATCAAAAATTATGCATGCCTACCCATTACCTAAGGATTTTGACAAGTTTTTGGTTTCCTGAAGGGTCAAAAACACCCTAAAAATGGCCTTTCTGCCACTTTTTGGACACACAGGAAGAAGTGTTGGGAGATTTGATTTTTGGAGGGGCAAATGGCAACCAAATTCAGAAATTCCACTTGGGTTGGAAATTAGATAGGTAGAGATTTCTAATGAGCTATCATGCACTCAATTTGGACTTCAGGAAGGCTCTCAAAATCATCCTCAAAGTGGCACGACGCATAGAGATTTCAGGCGCGACGCATTGGGAATTTTGGCTCCCCTTTCACTCAGCAGCTCAGATTTTCGCCTAGTTTTGGCCAGTTTGACTTTTTTATGTCCAAATGTGAAACTCTTGATGTAAATTGATGTAATTTCATGACTTTGATGTAATTTTGGCACATGTTTATTCATCCAAATAGATTCATTCACCAAAAAGTGAAATGTAACTGAATGAATCAGTTTCCTATCTTATAGAGGCAAGCTGTTTCATTGCCTATTTTCTAGCTCTTAGTTTATATCTTGTTGAAACATCTCCTAAAATAGTGATATTGACCCCTAGAGGCATGGGAATGAGTTAGGCTTGTCTATATCTTGTATTTTCTCAGTCATTTTCAGAGGTTGGACACTTGGGATTTCATTGAGCTTCATTGTACATTTCATCTCTGCATTTTGGCAAAGGAATAGACCAGGGTTTGCAGCACTCTTTGGGATCCATGTGGCTCTATGTTTTGATGGTGTGTTTTTCTCTATGATTGTAATGTTACTGATGTTTCATGTGTATCATCTTCCTTCTCATTTCTTCATAAGTTAAACAAACAAGTTATAAAGGTGGAATTCATTAGATTTGTAGTGCTCTGCCTTGAGTTTTGTTTAATTTTCCATGTTTCTAACTGTCTGAAGAGGATTATTGAATGCCTCTTTCCCTCTTAAACTCCTCACCAGTATGATCTATCCATTTCATTCAATTTTGAACCATTAAAAACAATTTATTTCCTTGCCCCATTCAGCCCTCTGCAAAACTGATCATTTCCCGGTCCCAAAATCTACCTTTTCCTTTGATTCCAACAAAAGCCCTTCCAAAATCAACTCAAAATCTTTTACATATATACCTAGCCTAAAATCAGCCTTTATTCAAGTCATCTCAAGCCTCACTGATCATTTTTTGCGAGATTGACAAGGAGAGAGCCCTCTCCCGATCTGGTAGGGCTAGCTACCAGATTAAGTGTGGTTTGATGTTACCCTATACTCTGCCTTCCTTCAGCCTGAGGTAGATTTAGGCCATAACATAGTGGCGACTCCACTGGGGATGAAAATTTTGTTGTTGGTATTATAAACTACAGACGGAGCCTAAAGTTAGCCAAGTAGCCTTTGAAACGCTCTTGCTTTGCATTAGCAAAAGTAGATGAATGCTGCTTCAGTCAATATCCGGTCTAGTTTACGATCTGAGCATCTGGTTTCCTCAGTAAAATATAATGAAGTTCAGATCTAACTGTTGATGGTGGACAACGATCAGACACCGCCAGGCTAAGATCATTCACCTAGCGACTCTAAATCAGTTCCGAGATCAGATCCAAGGACTCCACGGGGGGATGAACCTAACCAGCAGAAATATCAAAGGACAATATTCAAAGATCAGGTATTCAAGTTGGAATTTCATCCAAGACATTTTGTTCTTTGTCATAAATTATTTCTTCTCTTTTCCCAAGAATGTCAAGAAGGCTTTGCAAAGTATATTGTATTTGAGAAAAGATCCTTGGCCTGCATTTGATTCCTTTCGTTTGAAGATTGTAAATACCAAAGATTTGCATGCTTTTGAGCTTGATCAAGACCTTTCTTTCGAATCTTGTGATGACCATCTTCAAACTGATGAACCTCAAGAGACCAAGACTGATTCTGCAGCATTTGTACATACCCATATACCTTGTAAAATTCCAGATCGATACAAGCCTCTGATTTTACCTCCTATATCCCATGCTTTCCATAAAAATCATGACCTATATCTACCAAGATTTGATGGTGAACGCGAAAAAATCACTGCTGAGAGACATGTTCTGAATTTTGAGTCTTTTCTTGACCTTTTTGACGTTGATGAAAAGGATGTCAGTATTAGGCTTTTTTCTCTTTCTTTTCAAGGCCAAGTCAAGAGTTGGTTCAAAACCCTGCCTGATGCAAGCATCTCAGATTTCCAGCAGTTTGTCAAATTTTTCCTCGATAGGTGGGTGGTTAGATAGAACCCTTTCTTGATTATAGAAGAGTATAACCAGCTGAAAAGACAACCAAGGGAGATAGTACAACAATTTTCTGCCAGATTTAACCAAGTTTATTATTCGATGCCAATTGATATAAGGCCTCCTCTTGGATCTACTCTCTTGCACCACCCATGTGCCTTTCATCAAGAAATGGAGTTTCAGCTGAGAGAAAATAATCTTGCAACACCTGACGAGATGTAGAACAGTGCAATAAATGTAGAGGCTCATTTGCTGATCCGAAGGGAAAATTTGAAAGAAGAAGAGATGAAAAACATAGATCCAGAGAAATCAACATCTCTAGAGGTAAAGCTTGACATTTTGGTAAGTGCAGTGGAAGAGATGATGCAAAAGATCACCACAATGAATGAGTATAATGTTCAAGCCCATGGCTCGATGATTGAAGAAGAACAATTTTCTGATCCAAAACATTTTGTTTCTTATCCCAGTCATGATAGATCTAATAATGATTGTTTTGTAGATCATCTTGGAGAAGAGAGAGCTATTGATATGACATGTATGCTTGATGATGTGTTTTATACTGATGATTTTCCTCAGTTTGATCAGTATGATGATGATTATGTTCTCCAAATAGAAGCTAATCTTGCAGACAAATCAGCAGCTAGTTTGTGGAAGGAGGAAGTTCACTTTCAGCAGCTCAAGTACAATGATCAACCGATGCATATAAGCTATGATAGTGACGAGGAAAGGGCAGCAAGTTTTGAAGTAAGTGAACGATATTTGCCTTTTTGTTTTGATTTGTTTCAGTTCATTAGAGACAACTTCCATGCAATCAGAAATCAACTGTCAACAAGTCTTGATTTAGACCATCTTGAGGGCAATGAAAACCTTGTTCAAGACTTCTCATATCCAGATTTGCAGTCCCCGAATGCCATTGATTGTCAAGTTGCAGATGAAGACATGGAAGCTGGCACATATGATCAAATGATACAAGATGATTTGTACCATTCTATTTTGAATCATTTCAGATTTTGAAGGATAAATTGCATAGTAAATATTCAAATGAGCAGCTTGTAGGAAATCATGTAATATCATAGGAACCAATAGAAAATGGGTTGCAGCAGTATTTTTAGTATGTTCAAGTTTTTCATGATCCAATAGCTGATGTGTTGGATGATTTTTGCAGTCAAAGTCTTTCTCCATTGACTACATGTGAGCTTGAAAAGTGTGTTGATACAAACATGATCCGGCAGCCAGTTTCTTTTTCATTTTCAGCAGGGGTCTCGTCACAAAGCTCAGATCAAATTTTTCATTCATGGTATGAGGAAAAAAGAAGTAATCCATTGGATGAGCTAAGTCCCAGTGTGTATGAATTTCAAGATCCTTATGCAGTGTTTTTGGAGGCGGATAGAGAATCCATAGTATTCAATGGATCTGTTCACAAGCTTTCATGGGAGTTTCCTTTCAGTAGTTCTCTCTTGTTGTTCATAAACGAGCACTTGCAGAGAATTCAAACAGCAGCTGGAATACTTACCTGGTTGCATTGGTTGTTTCATTTCACTTGATCAGGTGATGAATGGAACAACTAGAGTAGGTTGTATTGAATAAGCTTCATATTGAGCATATTTTCCAGTTTTTCCATTGTGTTTAAGTATCGAGTCAGTTTTTAGTTGAGTGAGAGTCAATTTGTGTCATCAAGTCATCAGTTTTCAGTCATGCATTTCAGCTTGAGTTTTTTACTCCATTGCCCAATGGATGAAGTCACTATCTGCTTTCCAAAGATCTGTACTTCTTGTCACCTCCAAGGAGCTACCATCCCCATTGGAGCCAATGTTAGTATCCGTCTTTGCAGCCTTCCTTTAGTGATCAAACATGATCTTACAAAGTGATTTTAAGGTTTCCAGGTCAAATTTTGTCATTTCAGTGAGTCTTCAAGCAAAATTTGGTCACTAAGTATTAGGTCTAGGGTTTGCTTTCACTCCTTTCAGAGTTGTCCAAATGTCATTCCATGTCACCATTCAGCTGAGTTTACCATCATTCAGAGGGTTTTCATCATCATGTCAGGTTCTAATGGGTCATTTTACAGCTTGTTCATTGCCTAGGTAAGGTTCATTTCCCTCTCCTAGGGTTTTGAAGGTAATTTATCTTGGATGGTAAAATCATCAGCAAAACTTGTATCCTGATGTTCATACACCTTCCCCTATCCCTAATGTACCTTATTAAACACTTCCCATCACTGAGATCCCCCAATTTCCTCATTTTCGCACAAACCCTAGTTTCTTGCTACGAGTTGGAAATTTTCTAGGCTAGGCCTGTGTTTTTCCCTTTTGGACCCCTTCCCCTCACTCAATCTCTGAAATTCCACTTTCCCATACTTCCTAACATCCCTCCCTACTTCCCAAAATTTTCTCAATAATTTATAAGCCCCTTATCCCCTTCGTTTCTCTTCATTTCGACAAATCCCTTGTTCCACACATCGGGATAGGTTTTACTCCAATGTTGTTTCTGAGAAAGAAAATATGAATTTGTGAAAAATGAGAGAGGTTTTTGTCCAAAATAGGCCAAGGAAGAAACAACTCCTTCAATTTTTACACAGGTGTCATTTTTTTAGAGAAATGTCACAAATACAATTGCCTCAGGAGAATTGATGCACCTCTGAAGTGACCTTGGTAAAATCATGCTTTATCCAAGCTTGGTTGGCCAAATGACTTTCTTGATGAGTCCAATGATAACTATACACAAATACATTTCCAATGAGCTATCATGAGCTTAATTTGGAGCTGAGGAAGACTTTAAAAATTTGACTGCAACAACACTCTGCCTTGAGGCAGCCTCATTCTGCTCATTTTGACCTGTCTTGGGAGATTTGATTTTTGACAGGGCAAATGAACTCCAAATTGAAAAATTCTAGTTGGGTTGGAAATTAGACTCACTAATATTTCCAAAGAGTTATCCCGCACTCAATTTGGACATCGGGAAGGCCTCGAAAATCCTCCTGCAAAAAGGCGCTACGCATTGGGCAGTGGTTTGCAGTGTAATTTTGTAACTGGCGCTACGCATTGAGATGGCGCTATGCATTGGGCTAAAAAGCCTGAAATCCATTCAAATATTCCACCAAAGCTCTCAAATTTCTAAATTATTCATTTCCCAAGTAATTTAACATCCCTCCATGACCAATGAATGAATTTCTCTTAGTGCTTATGGTGATTTAATGAGAAAAAATCAAAACCCTACCTCTTTACATTTCTTGCCAAAAGCAGTTGCATAGGGTTTGCAAACTGCATGTTTCACTACCAATTCCACTCCTAGCCATTTCTTACTCCCTCACTCCTTCATTCCCTCAATAATTTTCTCCCTCTCTTTACATTCTCATCTACCCATTCCACATTTCCCATATCCCTAATCAACTAGCCCTAAATCCCTAATCCCACTATCCCAAATCCTAGTCAAATATCCCCAAACCCTAATTTCCATCCCAAACCCTAGATATCATCCCCTAAATCCTTTCATTCCCTAAAATCCTACATCTAGCATTAAACCCTCCCCTCATCAGTCCCACTCATCCATGGCGCTCAAAAACATGAAGGCAAAGTTAAAGAGGGAATTAAAGTGCCGCAAAACGCATGATAGACTCCAATTTTTTGCAAATGCTTCCTTGGCCTAGAATAGTGCTTGATGGTGGACACTCAGCCCAAATTTCAAGAAATTTTGGAAACCTTTTGTCAATTCTAATTTTTTTGGCCTTAACACAGATTTTCCTGCCCAACGCGTAGCGCCACTTGGCGCGCGCTTAAAATTGGCAGATCCTCCTAAGGAAAACTTTGCATTTTTGGATTTTTCATCAAAAATTATGCATGCCTACCCATTACCTAAGGATTTTGACAATTTTTGGGTTGCCTGAAGGGTCAAAAACACCCTAAAAATGGCCTTTCTGCCACTTTTTGGACACATAGGAAGCAGTGTTGCGAGATTTGATTTTTGGAGGGGCCAATGGTAACGATAATTAAAAATTTTACTTGGGTTGGAAGTTAGATAGGTAGAGCTTTCCAACGAGCTATCTTGCACTCAATGTGGACTCCAGGAAGTCCGTCAAAATCAGCCTCAAAGTGGCGCGACGCATTCAGAATTTTGGCTCCTTTTTCACTCAGCAGCTTAGATTTTCACCTAGTTTTGGCCAGTTTGACTTTTTTATCTCCAAATGTGAAAATATTGATGTAAATTGATGTAATTTCATGACTTTGATGTAATTTTGGCACATTTTTACTCATCCAAGTAGATTCATTCACCAAAAAGTGAAATGTAACTGAATGAATCAGTTTCCTATCTTATAGAGGAAAGATATTTCATTGCCTATTTTCCAGTTCTTAGTTTAGATCTTGTTGAAACAACTCCTAAGCTAGTGAGCTCAACCCGTAGAGGAATGGAAATGAGTTAGGCTTGTCTATATCTTGTATTTTCTCAGTCATTTTCAGAGGTTGGACACTTGGGATTGCTTTGAGCTCCATTGTACATTTCATCTCTGCATTTTGGCAAAGGAAAATACCAGGGTTTGCAACACTCTTTGGGATCCATGTGGCTCTGTGTTTTGATGGTGTGTTTTTCTCTGTTTACTGATGTTTTATGTGTATCATCTTCCTTCTCATTTCTTCTTAAGTTAAACAAACAAGTGATAAAGGTGGAATTCATTAGATTTGCAGTGCTCTGCCTTGAGTTTTGCTTAATTTTCCATGTTTTCAACTTTCTAAAGAGGATTCTTGAATGCATCTTTCCCTCTTCAACTCCTCACGAGTCTGATCTATCCATTTCATTTAATTTCAAAGCATCAACAACAATTGCTTTCCTTGCCACATTCAGCCCTCTGCAAAACTGATCATTTCCTAGACCCAAAATCTGTCTTTCCCTTTGATTCCAACAAAAACCCTTCCAAAATCAAATCTAAATATTTTACATATATACCTAGCCTAAAATCAGCCTTTATTCAAGTCATCTCAAGCCTCACTGATCATGTTTTGTGAGATTGACAAGGAGAGAGCCCTCTCTCGATTTGGTAGGGCTAGCTACCAGATTAAGTGTGGTTTGATGTTACCCTAGACTCTTCCTTCCTTCAGCGTGAGGTATATTTAGGCCATAACAAAGACGAAAAGAACTCAAAACCAACAAATAATGAAACCATGTATTGTGATTTACCTGGAGTTATAAACCCTTTGGATGTTGCTGAACGCCGACCTGTAGGAGTGCAAAATCCAGCTCGCATTTTCGGTGGCTAAACTTCATTAACTAATGCAAAACTCCGGGAACTAAAATTTGAGACAGAATATATAAAAAATATCTACCCAAACCGACAATGTTACCCGATTCGAGGAATGAGAGTTCGGCTCAAGACCGAAAGCTCGCTTAATCTCCATGTAGAATAGAAGGCGTGTCAAAACTGTCGGGTTAACCACCGAGAATTTCCTAGTTCTTACGTACCGAGGGCAAATTAAAATCTCAGAAAGAACCGTTTTGTGTTTTACATTATCGCTACAGAGAATGCAGCTAGACTTCGGCCTTAGGCTCTTCTAAGGGACCCAAAATACGGGGATGGAGTGTAAAATTATGGGAGAAGATAGGTTACTAGGTTTTACTCTAGTCCTTTCCCCTTACATTCTTTATGCCATCGTTTATATTAAATTAATTCGATGACGTATAGTAGGGAAGGTGGCCATTAACAAATTGAACCCAATCCAAATAAATTTCACAACTGCTGAGTTATTAATGTCGTACATCACAGCAATACCGTGGTACATGTGAGACGAAAATATCTGTGCAAATAAATAGACATGCGATGAATATCTTCCAATAAAATCATATACTTAGTTAGTGCTATGGATTAAGATTTATATGAAGTGTATCAAACTTAATATATACCTATTTATATTAAAGTCTAAAACTTAAGATTATAATTCGAAAGTATGATTAAGATTAACGCGACGTGTTAACATTATGGTAAGAAATAATTTTTTATTTTTATTTTATCTTGTATGTTACAAGTGATATCGCATCAACGTTCACACAATCGGGACCCTAGGGTCACCTAGCAAGTTTAAAATGTATAATGACGCGTTTAAAAGAATTAGTACTACAAAGGATGATATGAGAAGAGAACCGACACAACAAGCACTTTCGATTACCCGGGAACCTACACCCGAAATACAACCGTGAGAAGAATCTCGAGATGTGGATCAACTTGGAGTGTATGAACACCGTGAGACCAGTAGACTGTCAGAGGAACAACAACACCAAACCAACATATCGTTAAGTATTACACAGAAGTTGCAAGGAGGAAATAGGTCAAGTAAGAAGGACAATGAACCTCATCAGCAGACAGGAAAGGATACTTAAGAGCCTTTCCAACAAGCACCATGAGCAGCAACCTACTTCATAGGGTATGCAAGAAGAAAATGAACGACAAACCAAGGACCAAACCATGGATAGAATGGGGTAGGAGTACTTCATAGTGAAGCCACAAGAATAGAACTACAATGCAGCTGCATTATGGTAATGCATCATATCAACATAAAATTAAGAAGAAAACGTGAGCTTCAAGGTGAGTTCCAAGAAGATAAGACCCACTACATTTGATGGAAAGGCTTGAGTATGGGAGAGTCTTGCTGATAACAGAATAAGTAAATTCAAGTGTACGGCATAGTAGCAACCTTTATCGCCTGAGATAAAAACTACCCTACTTCAAGGGGAGGAGGTAAATAATGTTTGAGATTAAGATCAAGATGTTATATGTGGGATTCATTCCTGAAGAATACTTTAAAGATAAGCATTTGAAAGAATTTTTTTATGAAGAAAAAAATGGAGAGAATTCCATCACTTGAAGTTGGGTCAGATTACTATGGATGAGTATATTACCAAGTTCACCTCCCTATTAAGATACGTTCCTTATCTCAGACGAAAATGCTAAGGTTCGTGAGGTTGCCGAGTAGTTCCGTTAACTACACATGAAGGAACGAATTGAATTGCAAATCCTATGACCATGGATGAAGCAAATTTAGAAACACAAAATGTGCTACCAGAGGTCCAAAGAAAAGGGGAAGTGCTAAAAAGTTGGGAGCCAAGAAAAGGACAAAATAAAATGCTTCAAACTTCAAGGGTGCTAGAAGTAACAATTTCAAAATTTCCATGTGAAGTTCGCAAGAAAGCTGTTTGGTAGAAATCATCAAAGAACTCGATGGCCATCAAGAGAGGCCTACAAAGAGGCTTGAAAAACTTGAGCAAGGATAAATATCCAAACGACCCCTACAAAGGTTAGATGTGGTGAGGCACATTATTATAAAAATTTTCAACAAAGAAGGAAGAAGTGAAACAATTGCTAATTTGCAGGAAGCTTCTATAGGAGATGTGGCTCAAAACATATCTTGAATCAATGCTAAAGATTAAGACTGCTGTGAATATTATCAACCAATGATGATAGAGCTGAAGGTAAGTTACCGTCTCAACTGCTTTCATTTTGGTTCACCTGTGCAATTTTAGAGAGTTACAAAACTACAAAATTGTGGAAGTATGTAAATTAAAAGGTCATAAATTCAAAATCCTTGGCCGGTACAACTAGCCACAAGAGTTAAAGAAAAGTATGTGCCAAAATTCCAAACTCGCACATTGGAAATTGTAGACCACCAGCCTAAACGTGGACCCGAATATACCGCCATTAGGGTCCTATGATGTTTTGTTGTGTATGGATTGGCTAGAGAAATATTGGACTTGCGTACTACAAAGAAAATATTATATACTCGTAATGAAAGATGGAACACGCAAAGAGACCAGGGAATCAATAAACCATTACAATCGTGTCCTATTACAACATCTCAAATGAACATGTGTATGAGGAAGGGATTTCGCATTTATGGTATCCGTGTGATATGCCGCTCCAAGGATAAGTCCCATATCACATGGAAAAGATACCACAGGAAGGTTATGAATTTATGGATGTATTTCCCGAAAACGTACCCGCATTACCCAAGAAGAGATATTTATTTCACTATCGTGTTAATGCCAGGGGCATCACTGTCAAGGGCTCCCTATAGAATGAGTGTTCCGTAGCCAATGTAATTGAAAATGAAGGTATGTCCGATGGACAAAGGATACATCCGTTTGAGTGTGTCCCTTTGGGGAGTACCCGTGATGCTTGTAAAGAAGATAAATATGGAACCATGCGTATGTGCATGACTATAGACAACTCAATAAATTAAAAATAAAAAATAAATATCCTTTACCTCATATTGATGACTGATTTGACGAGGTAAAGGGGGCCATAGTATTCTCAAAAATAGACTTAAGGTATGGATACCATCGTGATTTATATTAAGGATGAGGATATTATAAGATCGTTTTCCATAATAGGTACAAGCACTATGAGTTTTTTTGTACTACCCTTTTAAGTAAAAAATGAGCCAACAACATTTATGAGGTTAATGCATGGAATAGTTCACCCTTCCTTGATAACTATGTACTAATATTTATTAATGATATTTTAATCTATTCTAAGAATCAAGAATAACATAAAGAGCACCTAAGAATAGTGTTGGAAATGTTAAGAAAACACCAATATAATGCCTAAGTCCAAGAAATGTGATCTCTTAAAAACATAAACGAAATACTTAGACCATGTTATTGGCGTAGAAGGGATATCTATTGATATGGAGAAATTGAGACAATTATGGGAGGGCGAGTTCCCATAAATGTGGCAGAGACCATCCTTTGCTGGATTGGCCGGGTACTACCAAAGATTCATTGAAGGGTTCTACATAATTGCCTTTCCAATCACCTCCCTTGTAAAGAAAAGGAAAAGTCTTTAAGTGGCCTATGAGTCAAGAAAGGTAGAAGATCATGAGAAAATATATTAAGCCTATGATTGGAGTTAACAAGAGGGTACATGCACTTCGGGTATGGAGACACTACCCGTTGGGAAAGAAGTTTGTATTAAAGACTTCATTATAGCTTCGACCATATTTCAAGCAAGTTAATTTAAACTCCCAACAGAAATATGGAATTCTTACTCAAGTGACTATGGATATTCAATACATGAAAGTTAATGAAAACTGTGGGGACGCCTTAAGTAGGAAATTGCATTGTGTTTATGAGCTTTGTTATAACCATCTTGAATGAAAATTTTTAGATCAAGTGAAAGAGGAAACGTAATAGATCCCGAATACCACCATAAGAAATGGAAGAGGCTAGAAATCATAGCCCTTCGAATATGGAGTTAGTAAAGAAAATTCAAGCCTTTATAGGAGATATATGCACCAACCCCCGTGGATCTAAAGAAGCTAATCATGAATGAATATCATCGAAGTAATTATGTAGGACACCCAGATATGAGAAATGTTAATTGTACTTAGAAAATATATTTCTCAGTTTTTGTGTGTAGAAACATTGTTGAATACTTAAACAAATGTTTGGAGTGTCAATAGGTCAAGGTGGAGCATAGACATCTAGCCGGATTGTCAGTGAAATTTCATACCGCATTCGAATGGAAGTGATGTGATATTCTAGACTTCATTACGGTTTTGCCATGATAAAAGAGTCAATGAATCTATTATGGTGGTGATCAACTGATTGAGTAATTTCGCACATTTTATACCTATGCTACTTACTTACAAGACTTATTGCATAGTAGATAGTTTTATGAGAGAAATTTTCGCATTTCAAGATCAATTCAAAATTGTTGTTTAGATGTAGATGAAGTTTACTTCCGCATTCTAGAAAACTTTGTTTACATATCCGGGGACCCAAATAAATTTCAACATCGTTTATCATCCCTTGTGACGATGGACAAACATAATGGGTAAATCAAGTTCTAGAAGACATATTGTGCATGTACGTTATGTCAAATCCAACAAAGTGGGAAGAATATTTACAGAGTTGAATTTGCTTAGAAAAATGGTTATTAGGAGTCTTTAAGATGACTTTCAAATCTCTTTTAAGTAAGCAGTAATGTCACACTGCCATTAATTGGAGCAACCTCGAAACTAAGTTAATGCTTCAACCGTAAATGCTAGCCGAGATGGAATCAAAAAGTAAGGAAGATGAAGCAAAACCTAAGAGTCGCACAAGATCTAAAAAATATATACGTAGATAATAAAATGAATTATCGATAATTCAAGGTGGGTGATCATGTATATGTTAGGATAATGCCAAAGAAGAGCACCCTGAGGTGGGCCTCTTCCCCCAAGTTGGCTCCCATATTCGTGGACCTTTCCGAATATTAGAAAGGGTAGGGCCCGTGGCGTATCGATTGTCCTTACCTCGGCCACATTCACGGTGCACAATGAGTGTCATGTGTCCCTACTAAAATTATATATACATGATTGGAAGAATTTAATCCATTGGAAAAACATTTAGGTATGATAGGAATTAGAAAAATCCTAACTTGAAACATAAATATTTATAAGAATTTGATAGAATTTTTTTTTTTTTTTTTGAGGTGTAGAACCGATGGTGAGCTTCGGTCAAACCTCGACGTACTCGATCGAGAAATAATGCTCCGGAAACGAGTCATCACCCAAAAGTTAAAGTGTAAAGTGGAAGTAGTTCAAATTCGAGGAGGCTACTTTGGAAGACAAGGATTTGTGACGTAAGGCTTACCTAGAGCTGCTTTTGAGCTAGCGTGAAACATCAAGGACAAGTGTTACTTCGAGGGGGGGGTAGTTGTGATACCGAATTTAATATTAACTAGTTTTTAACTTGTAATATGACATTTTAGTTATTTATTTTAAAGAAAAGAGTAACAACTATTGTTTTTTTTGAAAGGTTATTTTTTTTATATTTTAATAAATAAAAATCGCTTTTACAGAGAAACAGCCCATAAAAAGGTATGACGATGGTAAAATTATTCCAAGAATAAAGAGGTGGTTGGAATGTTTTCAACAAGCTACTCCGCTCCTATGGGGATAAAATATATATCACACCGAGGAAAATGGTTCTACTATAAACTAAGGAAGAGATTGAGAAATTTCCGAGTCAGAAAGAGAGTAGTGGAAATCACTCAACATTCCTAAGACTTCAAAATAATCGGACTTGGGGTCCCTAAGAGGTCACAACAAAAATAATTCTTTCAACCTACAATTTCCCCAAGTGTGGAGCACTGAGAAAAGATAAGATGTAATCACCTTCGATGGTTGGGTGACATCATCAATTGTTTTCACATTTAGATAAGTAACTTATCATTTTTGGCACTTTAAATAGGAACAATATTATAGGATATGTACGCAAGTATCTATATATTTAATTTCCTCGGGAAGAATAATGGCCAAATGTCGAAATGAAAGGGTTCTATGATTATTAATGAATTTAGTAAATTCTTGATAGTTCTATAAATTATGTCTCGAAATTGACATTATGATTTTGAGT
The DNA here is from genome assembly GCA_034641835.2 of Pinus albicaulis. Taxonomy (NCBI): domain Eukaryota; kingdom Viridiplantae; phylum Streptophyta; class Pinopsida; order Pinales; family Pinaceae; genus Pinus; species Pinus albicaulis. The sequence continues at coordinate 15,673 of JAXQQM020073425.1, forward strand.
TCATTAAATAACACCGCAAGAAATAAATGCTTTAAGGAAAACTATGTATGGCCTTACTTAAGTGTATACCGATATAATCGAGTTAACTTGCTGTATAGAGAAATGGCTGTACCATATAGTAAATATTTAATTATGTTTAGGTTGAGAGACTCAAGATTAACGTATAAAAGTGACATAAAAGCTATTGCAACCATGGAGTCTTCAAGAATTCAAGCAAGAAATTAAATTAGGAAACTTTGACTATAAAAAATCGATTGGAGAGAACTATTGATTCGGGTACTAAATGTGGAACCTCGAATTCGAACACACGTTCCTCCCATTAAAACTATACATGGACAAGCATCAAGTGGGCCTACACCAAACCAAGAATAGAGAAAACCCTATGAGGGTAAATTTCAAAAGATAAACAAGTCAAAGATAAACAACTAATGTTTATGAAACTATAATGTTTGTCGATAAACATCCACTCCATAAGCATAATATAATAAACTAGATTCATTTAAAGATATACAAAAAGAGATGCTAAATACACAAAACCAAACAGAGGCTCCCAAGGAACACGAAAGTAACCAAATATTACAATATTGATATGAAAGGAAAAATGTGAGCATACAAATTAATTGCCATACTACTATAACAAAATGAAATACTTGGAATAAAACTCTTAACACAATAATCAAATAAAAATTATAAACCATGAAGAGTATAGTTAAACCCAAAGATATAGGTGTTCTCAAGAAATCATGCTTTTCCATTCGTATAACCCATAAAAATAAATTGTGAAAACCAACCGATACCAAAATAATTAGGTCCTGAGAAACCCTATTTAAACATTACTTAAATTTGAGTAAATGTATCATTGTGCTATATCCACGTAATTCCCAAGCAAAAGAATGGCTTCTGGCTCTCAAGAGCTAGAAAATGATTCAATATATATAATGACTAAATTTAGAACCTAACACTATTAACCTAACAATCAAATACTCGATACACCGGCGAGGAGCAGCCATGACAAGCCAATCAATGAGAATACCCTAAAGAGTAGTGTGGAGCTATTATTCGACTCAACAATCAAACTTAGTAGACATATCGTATTCTCGGTAAAGAGGGTACTCGTAAAGCATCAAGAATACAAACAAATAAGTGATGACACAATAAATGTTAAGTAGAAAAGAACTCAAGTCCGTAAAATAACGAAACGCTTTATTGTTATTTACTTGGACTTATAAACCCTTTGGATGTTGGGTTGAACGCCGACTTGTGGAGTGAAAATCCAATCGCAGTTTGAGTGTTAAACTGATTACCAAATGTAAACTCTAGAACTGAAATTTGAGGCAGAATACGAAACAACTATATACCCAAACTAAAAATGTTACCCGCTTCAAGGAATGAGGGCTGGAAGACTTAGCACGCTTTAATCTCCATGTAGAAATCGTAGGGTGGTGCCAAAATCCAAGTGAGGGTTAACCATCGAGGAATTGCCGATTTCCAGATCAACTGCTGCGGTGATTAAAACTTGTAAAATCACCCTTCCATGTCTTACATTACCGCCAAAGAATGTAGCCTAGAATGTGCAACTCTGTGGGCTCTTCCATGGTAGACCCAAAACTAACGCTGAGGCGTGTAAAATGACGGGAGCGCATAGGGTTACTAGGTTTACCTAGTCCTTTCCTACTCATTTATGCCATCATTGATCTTAATGAATGGTGACAAATACGTAGGGGCAGGTAGACATGCAATGAAATATCTACCAACGAAACCATAGAATTAGTTAGTGGGTGGGGGCTAAGGTTTATTTCAGGAGTGTTGTATCAAACTTAATATATACCTATTGTATTAAAGTATAAAAACTTAAGATTATAATTTGAGATTATGATTAAAGTATTAACGTTGAAGTGTTAATATTATGGCAAGACATAAATAAATAAAATATCCCGTATATTACAAGTATTATGGGGAACATATTTCATTGTGAGTTATACTATTAAAACGTTTGGGATAGTGGTCTATAAGTTTGATATTTATATAGTAATGTGTTTTTTTTCGGTAATGACATTTTTTTTTAGTACTAATATTTGAGTGGATATAAAATAATTATTAAAAGTATAGATTATTATGCAAGAGAATTTAATCATATAATCAAATACACAATAGTCTATTAATAGTCTATTAATAATAGTTATTTTAATTGAGTTTAAATTAATAGTTATAGGAGTTGTTTTTAGTGAGACTTTTTTGGAAGCTTTTCTCGTGTAATTTCCGGTAATGATGTATTCATTTTCCAATAATAAAATAGGAAATATGAATAGGACATTTGTGCGGAATATGGGTACTCTTTGGTTAATACTAATATTTGTGTCTACTTGAGTGCAAATGTGAACATTTTTTTTAATACTAATATTTTTGTGATTTTGTTGTGGGGAAAGTTACATATATAATAATTATTAAAAGGAGTATTAATGCATGAGAATTAATTGTTATAATTAAATGTACAATAGTCTATTAATAGTAAATTTAATAATAGTTAAATGTAATAATTATCGTAAACTAAGGTGATAGGATGGGCAGAGGCATTATGCCAACCTACCCTAAAGTCAGCTATTCATTTCATCAATGGGATTGTCCAGATTTTAATGCATTTAACTCCCACGCACATTTGACCTCGCCCGATCTCTGAGACCACTTCGCACGCCGCTAATCGTCATGACATCTACTCAAATTTATGAAGGTTTATTGCTATAATTATCATAAGCAGAATCGGTTTATCAATGGGATAGAATGGCACACGGTATGGTTCCTGTGCGTAACTCCCCGCTCGTTTGGAGGTGCCGTAATCCGATGTTGAGCTTTCCTCCGCGCGCATCAAGCATCGGTAAGAGAACCGCCTACCTGCCGCTGGAGCAGTACGCCCCTCCACTTATTCCCTCGTAGGCTCTGCATGTTTACACGTGATATTGCCTACTGTGCACCCCCGTTCTTCACCAGACTACCTCCCCTTACCGCAATCCCTCCGAGGAGATGTTGCGTCCTCGTGCATAGAATGTATCAAGCAGAAGGGGCTCTACCGTACGGACAGATCCGCGCACCCCCACCTCCTCCAACACCTCCGAGTCTCTACAAACTCGCATGCCCATTCCACTCGCTCACGGGGTTGTCTTCATCGTTCTCGGTGCGCCTTTCATTCCCCCAATCCTCCGATTCCTCCCGCTTTCATCCCCACACTCGTTCAATTTTCTTTCAATAGCTCTATAAATCGGCCCCAGGTGACGCTTCCGCGCTCATCTTTCAGAAACTCCTCGTGAGGCGACTCCATGCTCGCAGAGGATTGCGCATTGAAGGAGTGCTATCGGGGCAAAGTATAGGAATGAAGCTCACTCGACGGCAAGGACTTGAAGGATGTGAAGAGCACGGCCACTCGCTCACCACGAGCAAAGGTGAGGTAATGGGTCAACCCAAAGAAGTTGTTGAACGTGAGAAAAGACAACATTGATCATGCCTGCGTCGAGTGCCTCTCCTTCGCTAGGGAATATGGTCACTACAAATGTGACAACCTTCTCAACGCCGACAGGAAGCCGAGCATGTATGAAAAAAGTTTAAAACTGAAGTCAAGCGAGCGAGATGAAGACCGTAGGCGGAAAAATGAGCGAGGCGCAAACTCGTAGGTAGTCAAGCGAGCGTGGTGAGGGTTCCTTCGCAATTAGGAAGGTGATTCATTCGACCAGACCCGTACAAGGTCGACGGGGAACCGGATGAACTCGGGCGTGTGGTCGTTGAAGAAGCTCCCCCGATGAGTAGCACTCTCCTCAATTTTTTTTTATGTTTCGTCTCAGCCCTTTCTTCAGGGCATGTTACCGTTTATTATGATGTATGTGTCAGCTTCTCGTTATTTATGATATCAAAACTCGTATCCCATGTCCCCCCGTGGGAATTTTTTTTGGAAAACACTCAAGATTGGTTTCCCTCTTGAAGGGCGCGAGCAACATGGGTTTTTTGTTCAAAATGCCACTACCCAAGGCAAGATCCGACTATGGCTCCCCGCTGCACATAATTTTTTCCTCGTTAATAGATTACGTTTACTTAGAAAATATGTAATAACTATCGCAATGTTGATATAGTTTAAATAACATAAATCAAGATTTCATCTCCATTTCTTCTTAGCCCGTAGAAAGTCCAAAAGTCTTAGTAAAGGCACCTCCTTAATTATAAAGGATTAATAGAAAATTTATCAGGGGCTATAGTATTATAATAGTTCCATATAAAATAATTATCAAAAAAGAATAATGATGGAGAATTGATAACTATAATCAAATGCACAATAGTCTATTAATAGTCAAATTAGTAATAATTATATGTAATATCTATTATAGTGTTCACTTCAAATAATTAATTATTAATTATTAATGAAAATAATTAATCCCAAAATGAGCTAAGTTCCACACCATAGACTAAGTTTCTAACTTCCTCACAATAATTTAAGTTTTTTGCACAAAAGTTATTAGTTTTTCACATAAAAGAAATATTAATAAAATAATATTATATTTTATTTTGTAGAGCTATGCTATTGACATATGTAGAGGCTATAAATATCACATTTATCAATATTTTGTAGGTAATGAAGTATTTGGAATAATAAAATAAAATAAATAGCTTTTCCAATCCAACTTATGGCTTTTGTTTTCATTATGCGAGAAACCGTGAATTTTTTTTGCTTAATAGTATATATTTTCATAGTTAATTTGGGACAACTAATTAATTAATCTATTAGATATTGTTTCTAATTTCATTTGGATTTTTATCCTTAATCCTTTGTGAAAATATTTTTTCACTCGTAAAAACAAATAGAAATCAAAAAGTTAATTTAAAAAGTTGAATAGGTGAAGAGTGTGTGTTGTCAATGAAAATGGTTGAAATAAATATAGCTAAATTAAAAAGTTGAATAGGTGAAGATTGTGTGTTGTCAATGAAAATGGTTTAAATCAAAATAGTTTATTTAAAAAGGATAGGTGAAGTGTGTGTTGTCATTGAAAAATGGGGTAGAGTTATACCGGAGAGAGAATTTATTGGGCAAAGTTTTTCACAAAAGTTGGGTTAGTTTGTCACCATTTTTTTCAAACGAAGAAAACATTAATGCAGAAAAATTAATAGTTATAATTAAATGTCAATAGTCTATTAACAATCAAGCTTATAATGGTAAAATTTAATAGCTATTTTAGTATAGAATTTAACTCATTAATTATTAATGAAAGTGTGAACATTTGTTTAATAGTAATATTTGTACTTTTTTCTCGCTTAAAAAAGTTGTCTATGTAAAATAATTATCAAAAGTAGAAAACATTAATGTGAAATATTTTATTAATAGTGAAGGTAATAATACTCAAATATATGGCTATTACATTATAGAGTTTAACTTATTGATTATTAACTATTAATAATAAAAAATCTAATAGTTATAGAATTATAAAATTCTATTTAGATAAAATAATTATATAAAAAAAACATTAATAGGGAATAATTAATAACTATAATTAAATGCACAATCATTCATTCATAGTTCGTTAATAATATTAAATGTAAGGCTTGCTTTTTAACTCATAAATTTTTTAAAAATTTGAGTTTAAATTGTTTAATCTCGTATAATTCGAGTTTAGTAGAAAGTTTTAAGGGTGATGAATACATTTATGCATTCAAAATTGTATTTTAAACAACAAAAAATATTGAAATTGTATTTGCCAATTTTGGTTAATTGCTTAGTAGTCAAGTTAATGATATTTCAATGCAACAGCTTATTGCACTACATAGGCTAACTCATTAATTATTAGTTATTAATGAAAATAGTTAATTATATATTGAGCTAAGTTCCTCACAATCACGGGTTAAATTTGAGAGATCCTCGCTACCCATCATAGAATTCTTATGACGAGATGATTTTTAAAACAAACCTTCATATCATTTTTAGTATTTTCTTTTACTAGTTTTATCTAATTTAAAAGAAAAAAACACAATCTATATGGCTCAAAGGAAGGAGGATCATCGTCTTACATGAATTCCATGGAGGAGGGAAAATATTCCATTACAAGAAGATTTTGTTAAAACAATGATATGAGAATTTTCCAGGTATATTATTCAAATATATTAAAATATAGTCGAACTTACTCCTAGTTTAGAGGTGAACTCCAACACCTTATAGGGTTGGAACAATAGCCCAAGTGGTTTTTAATTTGAATAATTGATCAAATATTTAACCAAATAATGATAAAGAAAAATACTAATCAATACTTCATTAAATTAGGCGTTTGCATCTTCACTCACAAAGTGCATATTCATAGTCTTGATGAAGAAATTGGAATATAAATATTCCTCGCAAGCTATAACTCACTCACATAAAGAAAACAACTATTTATATAAACATCATCTTCAAATTCACACAATCTATAATGTTAATTGCCCTCTTATCTTTAAACCTCTAGGGTAATGGAGAAATGAATTATTAGTAGATCCTCAAGTAATTGATATAGGTTGGTTTAATTTTACTTTAAATATGTTATGCTCCATACCATGTGAATACCATGGGTAGTCACCATGAATTTTTATTTTATTTTATCAAGTATTTTTTATTATTTTTATTTTATTTTGATAAAGTAAAAATGTTTTCACATAGTGTTATTTTTATTTTTATGGATAAACAACACATCACATTACATTACGCCCAACCTAGATCCATTTTAAATTGGGAGCTATGAAGGGCCCACTGCGGATCAAATTTTCGAGAGGCAAACCTCTTTAGAGTGAAAAGAGATTTGATCCCCTTAGATTCTCGAAAGTTAAGATGTATATAAGTTGTTTTAATTCCCCTTAAATATGCTATATTCCACATGAATACCATAATCATAATTACAAAGTTATTTTTATTTAACGTTATATTTTATTAATTTAATTGTACATTGACCAAACAAATTGTTTTTCACATAAAGTTATTTTTAATTTCATTTTATTTTCACTCATTTCAAAAACAAATAATTATCTTTAAAAAAGTAATAATTATATTAAATAATACTATATTATTTTTTTAAATTACAAATATTACATTTTAAAATACTATATTCAAAATATAGGAGTACAAAAATTACCTATGGTAAGTTGAGTATTTTACTTTAATCTTATTTTATTTTATAATTTTATTTTATTTAGTTTTAATCTTAATTTTAATTTTATGTAATTTGATTAAGTCACTCTATTAAGTCACATGTTATGTGGAATGTACCAAGTAGGGTGTCGTATGACCACATATCCCAGGATATATATATATATATTAGTCGATTATTTGCAAGTTGACATTGACATGTTTGTTTTAGAATAAATTGTATAAAAACACGTAAATGGGTGTCAAATTTAACCACTCCGCACAATAGATAATTTTTTTAGACAAATAAGTTTCTCAAACAAAAATTATTCATTTTCAAATAATAAAATAAAATAAAAATAATATTAATAAATCGTATGATATATTATTATGCAAAACTTAGTTCATTGTATGAAGCTCTACTATTGAAATGTATGTGGTCATGGACTATAAGGTGAATAAGAAAAATTGTACGAAAGTGTGAATATTTTTGTTTAATAGCAATATTTGTCTTTTGGTTGTGGAAGTGCCAACAATTTTTTTTAATAGTAATATTTGTGTGCTAGTTGTGTTGAGAATTTTGGATGTGAAATAATTATCTAAATAAAATACATTAATGTGAGATAGTCTATTAATAAATATTATCCTATTAATATTCAAATTAATAATATCAAATGCCATGTCTAGTCATGATCAGAGAGTTTAAATCATTAATTATTAACTATTAATTAAAAAAGTTAATAGTGATAGTATTAATAAAATTTGTCCATATAAAAATAATATCAAACAAATCATTAATGATGGAGAATTAATAGCTATAATTAAATGCACAATAATATATTAATAGTCATATTACTAATGGCTAAATGTAATAGCTATCGGGTAAAGGGGTTAATCAATTATTAACTATTAATCAAAGTGTGAATGTTGTGCAATAGTTATCAAAGGCAGAAAAAATTAATGCAAGATAATTAGTAGTTATAATAAAATTCACAATTGTGTATTAATAGTGAAGTTAATGATATTAAATGTAATATTTATTATAGTGGAAATTTTAACACATCAAATATTAACTATTAACTATTAATAAAAAAGTTGATAACGATAGTATTATAAAAGTTTTTCATGTAAAATAATTATAAAAAGAAAAGAAAAGGATTAAGGATAGAGAATTAACAACTAGAATTAAATTCACAATAGCCGTGCTAAAATATTTAAATCTAATAGTTATGGCAATGCATAGCTTAAATCATTAATTTATTAATTATTAATGAACACACTTAATGACTATAGTGTTATATGTTAGAAGGTTTCTGTAGCCATAGTATTTAAAATATAATAGTTTCAAGAAACTATTGTTGTTATTTATTCATTATAGCTATTAATAGTTACAATTTATTTTTGTGTTACTATTGTGTTACTATCATTTATAGCTTCATAATTAGCCCAAAATTAATCAATTAATTACTATTACCTGCTTTAAGCTTTCATTTATATTTTTATCATTAATGTTCTTTGTAGGATATTTTTTCTTTCATTTTCATTTTATGGAGGCACTACTAAATCAAGTTGAAACTAAACAACCAATTTAGAAAGTCAAATGGATGAAGAGTGTGTGTTGGTATTGAAAGGGGGCCTATATTTAGCAATGTGGAGAGTCTTATTATATAGTTTTATTTCCCTTCGTATTCAAAATTAAAAAGGATTATTTTTAGTTTCCACTCCAGTGGAGAGTGATCTTAGATAGACATTGATCGGGTGCTCTATTGATGCACTCCCTAATGTGAAATAACACATTAAATTCCTTTTGATGTGAAGTCACTAGTTCTATTCCCCGCTTCCTATACTAGTGATAAATTGACATATGAAATGTAGTCCTCACAAGATTAATGTAATTATATCTTTAATATAAATAAATGATTTCCTTTACACAATGAAAGCTTGTGCAAAAAGCTTTCATCACAATCTTCTACAATAGTTTTCTTTGCAATCTCCAATAGAATTGCTGCATAAGTATCAATGCATGGAAGTTGATTATAGTAGAAATGTGCTTCCATTCCAACACAACCATTCACGTATGTGGAGAACAGGTTTTTCATAATTTGAAGATATAGTTTAAATCTCAATCGAGATACAATTATATTATTTTATAATTTGAAAATATAGTTTTATTTCTTTTTTTCAAAATTAAAAATGCATGAATTCTTTAATAATTTGAATATATAGTTTTATTTATGTTTTTGTAAAAAAAAAAATCACTAAAGAATAAGAGATGGTTTTAATAAATTTAATAATTTGAATATATAGTTTAAAGTTTGATTGTGCTTCAATTAACTTTTTAAAGTTTGGTAGTACCCTTTATTTTTATTTTTTCATTTTTTTACTCTATCTTCATCAACACATCATCTTAATGTTAGTGTTAGGAGAAATCACTCATGGGCTAGCCACTAAAAAATAGTTTTTTTTTTTAAATGAATTGTGAAAGACCTAAAACTACTAAAAATAAAACCTTCTCCACTCAAAAAAAATAATTAGAAATAAAATTTAAAAAAAAAAAAAAATACAAAACTACTTTTAAATTTACAAGAAAATAGAAATATTGAGAATTTTCATGAAATTTTGATTAAAACTAAAAAAAATAACAATAGAAAATTATGCAAAGTCAATATACTTGGATATTTTAGTTAAAGATGAAAACAAAAAAAAAGAATTATGCAAAGTCAATACACTTCACTACTAATAATCATCAAATTTAATACTTGAGAGTGAAAAGCTTCGTGATCCATAACATATTAGATTAAAGTTGAAATACATGAGAATTTTAATGGACGTGTTGTTGAACTACCAACCGTAGTTCATCATCGTGATGATGAACTACAAGCTTGGTAGTTCAAAACGCCGGTTCCAAAATTCTCATGTGTGATTTCCTAAAGATTTTTAATCTAATAAATTTAATACTTGTTGATTAAAAAATTATAAACGCTATCTCCTCATAAATACATTGCATGCTATTTATTTTAAAATCAGATTTTTCTTGGGCATTGAGCATTGCAAAATGTCACGCTTGCTTCAAAATTTATGTGGTAGTTAAGTTTTTCCCATTCTCCTAGGTTTTTTTTAGTATGTACTTATACTATGATTCATTCTCTCTTTTTTTTTTTTCACGTCATTATCGTGGATGAATACATGTAGTACTCATACACGGATTTTTGATATTATCATGATTCAATTTACATGGTACCAAATTCCAAATTTATCACATAATATACTACAAACGAGTTAATGGCTAATAAGTTTCAGGCATTTCACATAATCAAATCCATGATCATAACTTTTTGGTTATTTTGGGAAAATGTACTATATTTTAAACAACACATTTGATATTAATAATAATATATACCAATCTTATCAATACAGTTTTAATTATAAATAAAGTAATATATCTAATCAAGAAGAAATAAACACAAATTTTAGGTGTAAAATCCATAAGGTACTACGAAAAATCGGGGAAATATCAACTTTATTACTAGTAGAAATTACATAAGCTTACAAGTTGTGAGCATAGCTCACAATCAATTACATAAGCTTTATGTTGTGCTCACAATCAATTTTTCTATACCGGATGATGTGGCCTTATTAGTCCCCGTCGCCCGCGGTGTATAGAAGGTGGACTATAGTAATCGATTTTAGGATGTGTGTTATGACCGCATGTGAATCTAAAGGTGAACAAATAGATTTAAAGCTATGTTTGCCATCTATTTTTTTTCCTCAACCAATAAGCTTAATTCAACCGTTGTGTCAACGAATCGGCAAGCTTTGAGGTCTTATTTGGCCTCTTCCCGAGGCCGAGAGCGGCATAGTAAATGGAAATCTTAGGTTAAAAAAGCATAGTGTCAATCAAATTAATTTCAAAATGTTCATGGTGAATTAATGTTAGCATTAATCTATCGACATTAAATGTTTGTCAATACTACAACATACGTAAACCTGACATTAAATCCTCTAATGAGCCGATGTTCCTTCCATTCTTTTTCCGTCGTTTCGCAGCTACCACATACATTGTCATGCAAAAAAAGTGGCTGAAATATTGGCTACCTAGTGTCTACATCTCAAGATCTGGCCTAGCTTTAGTTTGGCATAAACCGAGCTTGGCTTTTCCGTTAGCTTACCTTGTGTCCGTATCCGAGTGCCTACAAACATTTATCCGTTACTCGCTTCACCGCCGCATCTTCGGGGACAAGTTGTTCTCTTCATCGTCCCTTGAAGGTTGTTCTGGCTTCACCACCGACATCTCGCACTTTCGAGAAGGCTATTTTGAGAAGGTCATTCCCCCGCTTCACCGCTTCAACACGGGCACCTTCCACTATCCCGATCCATGTATTTTTCGAGGGCGTCAATGCAATTCGCAACTTTTTCTCGCAACTTTTTTGCAACTTCCCTCTCAAGTAAGACCAAGACCCCTTCTACATGCATTTGTCTTATATTTCTTTAATCGTTTCTATGCACCTTCTCGACTCGCATGCAATATATATAATAACAGCACAAATTACAAACATCTAAATCCATAGCTATCAATATATTAGTAATGTATATAGCAAATGGATCCATTTTTCTTGACTTTCTTATGGTTTTAATCATAAATTTGCACTACCTAGCTCACAATTACTTCAATCTTTTATTTTTATCTATTCGTCTTTTTTATCCTCATTCTTTCTTTTGGTTTTTGTTTAGTAATAGTTATAGTTTTTAACTTTCGTGATGTCATCTCGATGAAACCAGAGTTAGAAGCAGAGGTCACATAAGTGAAGCAAAAGTTACATTAGTCGAGTGGCATGAGAACCAAAGATAAGGTAGTTTGTTTATCTCCCCGATGGCATTTCGTTACTTATCTTTAGAAGTTTTCCATTTTATGAAATTAGAGAGTAGTGCTTCTTTCGTTTTCAAAATCAGTTTTATCAAACTTGTTCCCTAGATTTAGACATGTAATACTTATAACCGTGGTTTTAGAGACTGCATAATCACAAAGGGAGTTTCAAATTACAAAAATAATTTCTCTATAAACCCAAATTAAAACTTCACGCAACATTTCATCATATGATTCATATTCGATTTCTTCATTCGATTTCTTTATGGCGTAAGAATAAGACATTGTTAAAGTTGAAATAAATCGAATAAGACATTGTTAAAGGAGAAATAAATCAAACTTCGCCATGGGTTTGTTTCAAGAAGTCAGGATTTTACCCCATATTTACAATAATAAAACCTCAAAATGTTGCTGAAATAATATACAAAATAAACAAGAGTCTAAATTGTATGTTTTTTGGATGTATTTTCTCCTAAAATTGCTCAACCTGCATCAGAATTTGTGCATTTAATCCCCGGCATGCTTCGAATTTCAGTCACAAGACAAGATTTCTAGAAGGATCAAATATAATAAATGAACATAAGAAAATTTTGAGCATACCTTCTCCCGCGTTGATATCTCGTAGTGGCCGCAAATATTAAAGGTAAGGAGATTTAGTAGCTCTTTAAAATCGTTAATGCAACGTCCTTAAAATCAATGTCACTCGCTTTGAGCTTTCTTTCCAAATTGAAGGCAAAATAGCTATAGAAGGAACTCCAATAAGAAGAGTCAATGTAATGTAACAAATGTAGAAACCGGGAAAAATAGCTTGGAAATAAATATGCATAAATCCATCGTGATTTTTGCGGATGTGTTGAAGGGACATTCTACTTTACTACCATCCGAGAGGAAACTCATAGCTAATTTCTAAGATTGTTGGTATGGGTCAGAGAGGGATCTATCTCTTCTTTCAGGTGCATTCCCCGACCCCCCGCCTCCCCGGAGGAACGAACAAAGAAGAATTAGCCGCCGGGCCGGCACGCTTGAGCATGGGGAGCGTGCAAACATTGAGATTGCACCTTCTTTCGTTAACTAGGGTTCGACTGTGCATCTCAAACCGAGATGGGAGAGGATCTATCTCTTCTTTGTGTGTATTCCTAACCTCGCTCGCCAAGAGGAACGAACGAAGATCAATTAACCGTCGGGCCGGGGCGCTTGAGCGCGGGAGCGGGAGACATTGAGATTGCACCTCCTTCGTTAAGTAGGGGCTCACACTGTGCGTAGCGTCATAAGAAAAATAGACCGCTACAATAAGCAATCCTATATCTACCATGTGACAACATCAGATTCCATGCAAAACGCAACGAGCATTAAGCACCGCTAAGTGGTCAGAATATTTTTTATTTGATTCAGTGGTTGCAATGACTTATCTATTGAATTACATATAAAATCCTCTAACTCAACCAATGCATTCTCTTCCTCAGGCCTAAAAAAATAAACTATCAATTATAGCTCATGAATGTTATACACGAATATCTATAATCATATTTAGAAATAACCCACAAGCAATAATAATTAATCTCTTAATGGAATAAATGAATGATATTCTTTCTAAGAACTGTTTTAGCATGTGTTGGGGCCATATCTTACGCATCAACCAATCGAGTTTGTGTATGTAAGAACTTAAGAATTAAACATAACCATATCAATAATCTTCTCTTATCCAAATCGAGATTAATTATTGAGATGAAATCCCCACTAATGGCACCAAGAACCATAACCTAAATAAATCTTCCAAATTTCCAATATACGATCCCGTAAAAATATTAACATTGTCAAAACACACAATTCATCCGCAAATTTAAGAGAACCACAATGAATAGTATTTGTCGTTATATCTAAACGACAAATGGGGACAAGTTGGAGCGCTACTTATAGATATGGATTCACTTAGTAACAGGATATGATCTTTAATGGATTGACGTAATAAACAGTGAAGAAATCTAGTAGCTCCGCATCACCTGCCGACGATCCCACCTCTGGGTTTCGTTGTTTCGTCTCCTAAAGGTGTTGCCCTAATCATGTTTAACCTCGTGGTCTCTACCCTCCACTATCCGAGTTATGCCCCATCGCTAAAATTATACCGATCCCCCAAAAATCAGCTCCATGAAACTTCAATCCAAGGCGTAATAAAATCGAAATCGTATGACCACCACCTTCATCAACAAACTCACAAAATCGCCCAAGAACCAATTGCCCTAAGCTCCACCACCGCCTTTGACCCAAACGTCTCTCGTGTTACAAAACAACTAACACTCCAAACCCAACCTCTTTAGCCCACTTTCTCGCTGATCAGCCGTCTTATCGTATACATTGATAAACCCTATCTATTCTTCAACTGATTCGGTGTTTCCTTGGCCTTGGCAGTTATCGTGAATCCGCTCATCCAATAGTGCCCCTTTGCTTCAAAACGACCCAAAACTCACTAACACAGATTTTGATTCCCAACTCGCGATGCCCCCCATTTCATGGAACCATCCAACGCCAACATCTGTCCGTCCATTCTAGATTCAGCTTTTTACAAGTTACCATTTGATGTAAAGGTTCATAAACCCATGAAAACCACCATAATGGTTTAGTACAGAACAATAAAATACTCAACTCGAAATGTCTTTTGTTGATCTATGCGCAGTAGTCTTTCTCTTTTGATATTTGACCCACAATAATTAATTATTAAATTCTTAAGCTCACTCTTACTATATCAATCTCCAAAACATATTTCCCGAGAATTTTGTTGTTGCGTGAGAGGATCTTGACTACAACTCAAATGATAATCTGCCTTTATGGATTTGGAAAGGTAATTTAGTAAGGGTACTTATGTTGTTGGTTCCGGATAAATGAATTCAAAGCGAAGTCTCTAATGTAACCACAATCAAATTCAAGAGAAACACATGATACTATAACTACAAAACAAAAACATGCACTCTCCCAGTGAGCCATGTGGAAATAATACATTAAAGGTTCTGCATATATGGTCTTTAATAAAACTAAAACATAGATCATCATATAACATGAAAAGTCATTTTATATGCTATAAAGCCTTTTCTAATTTCGTCAAGGTAGGACTTGTCAGCTTCAGCCTTTCTTGTTTATAGAAGAATTCTCTTACACATAGATAACTCGTTATATATGAGGATAATTCTCCTTTACATTTGAGGAGAATAATCCTTTTTATATTTGACAAGGCTTCATTACATTGTAGGAGATAATGCATATACTATACCACATTTAGGAGACTTCTGCTATATCCAAAGGATAAGTAATGTTACAATTTAAAAAATATATTATTCGACTCATGCATTAAAATATCACATTTGAAGAAAAATATAAGCTTATGTGAATATTAAGTTGAAAACAATTATATTATTTTGTATTAATGGAGAAAAAGGTTACACAAGTTGTAAAGTATCTCCTTAGTTTATAATTTGTTCCTAGAGTTTAGGGTTTGGTCATAACTTCCTAATTTCTAGTATTGTACTTAATGATGTAATATTTCATTCATGTATGTAGAGTGTACGAGAGTGATCTCTCAGCTTCCCAGTGTGTAGTCTCTAGGTAGCCCTACCCGTGAGCTACATCTCCTTCTTTTTCAATTGCTCATATTTTATCTTGGTATCGCAGCTCAAATTGGGTGAGCCCGATTTTTTATCGCCTTTAGACTAAAGTGCCTTTGTGGCCGCCTTGCCTTGTGTAACGCCTGTGGCTTGAGGTGCCTTTGTACACGGGCAGGCTATGGGAGCTTTGTGCTCAATTGAGCAGTGGACTGCAGAATAACGCCTGATTCTATGATTTTTTAATTTTCTATGAAGGGTTGGCGCACTTTTCGACACACACACACGCCAGCTGAACTGCACGTCTCGTTCGGCCATTAATCGTGCCACCGTGCCAAATACCGTATTGCATGGAACGCATTGAAAACGGCGGCCAAGTGTTTTGCCTTACACCGTTTTCATCTAGGCGCGGATTTTTGCTCGAGGGCGCCAACTCACCTTTCAAGGGGATCCGCGGAAGCCTCATCTTCACGTATTAGTCATGAAATGGAAAATCGAGGCTACATCTATCCGGGAGAGGCGGACTGATCTGCTTTGATCGATCAGATTGTGGTCGTATTGAAAAACAATGAATTTTCTCATCGGAGTGAGATTGAATTGATTTACTGATCTAAATCAAGATACAAGGTGGATTAGGAGACCAAGTAGACGGGAAGGGGCGTAAAAGTGGTAGACGGTGTCGTGATTTGAGAGGTATTGATTTTTTTTACCGTTGGGTAGATTCACTTGCTTCTAGATCAAGATGAGTAATAATGGAATCTTTATCTCCACGAGTCCGGGCAAAATCGATGGATTCAACTTCAAAACCCAGTTTAAGATCTCGCACTGCTTGAGGGTGCGAATGCTCGGTCCATAGTTACAGTGGATGAGCGAGGCCGAATTTGAACAAAGGGACACAAAGAGCAAGAATGGGATAAAGGAGAGAAGAAGGCTGGGTCACATAAAGATGTCCATAAGGAGAACATTATCCTCAAGACTGAGATCAGAAATCGTCCGTGAGATCTAGACAACTTATCAAAATATACTGTGACGAATCTTAATACAAGCTCTTAATTATGGCACTTAAAAAAAAAAACGGTTCTCAATGAAGATGGACGAAAGTGAGACCAATCGTTGCATGACGCGGACTGGGAGAGGTGAAAGATTATCAGTGGACATCGGGGAGAAGGTGTTCCGACTCGATCTCGTAATAATCACAATGAATCCGGATGCGAGATGAATTTAAAATTTTCATCACCGGATTGGTGGCAAGGGGAGAAAGTGCCTTCATTTGAAGATTTCCGATTGTGGATCTTCGTCGCAAGAGGACAGAGCGGCTACAGAACTTGAACCCCAAATTGATGATCTTGCGCTCGATGGCGAAAAATGGCGACCTTCGCAGGGAAGCAGCCTACGTCAAAGAATCAATAGCCGTAACCGGCAGCTATAAAGGAGGTACATCGCAGAAGAGTCCGTATAAAGGTATGCTTGCAAATAATCCTCAGAAGAAATTGTTATTATTAAAGAAGGGTATGTATTTAATGTATGTTTTAAGAATCAAATAATGATGCAAAGAGGAAGCTAGCAATCACAAAGCACATAGGATACTTCATTGAAGAAGATGTTCAAGAAGATTTAGATGAATATTTCTACTATGAATTTCGATCGTTGACAGCTGATCAGGTTCTTTCAAGATCTAATGAGGATGACATCTCGTATGTCGATTCGTGAGCATCCTCTCACATGACAAAAAGGAATTTTTTGAAAGTCTTGAAGAAAGTACATATGGATCAAAGATTTATTTAGGAGATGATAAGGGATACGAGATTAGAGGTTATGGGGTTATTCCAATTAAGTTACCAAATGGAAAAAAATAAGTCATCTTAAAAAATGTTTTATATGTACTGAATTAAGAAAAACGATATCCGTATCCATGATAACTGATAAAGATATGCAAGTTGAGTTCTTCAAGACTCATTGTGTCATAAAGGATTGCAGAAAGAAATTGTCGCAACAAGCGTGCTGCTGGAAGCCTATATGTGACCGGATGTAAAGAGTATATCAAAGCGAGCCATGGTTAAGGTGTGGATCGATTTGTTCTAACAACTTCCGGCATCGTAGATTCGGTCACGGGACTGAAGGACCTCATGTTATTGCGTAGAAAAGGTATGGTTGAGGGGCTCCTATCTTTCGTAATACTCGGCTAAATTGTGATGGTCAGGCCTTTTAGGTAAAATGCATAGAGAAATGTGTATTGACAGGGGAGGAAGGAAACGTATATTTTAGAACTAGTGCACACCGATATATGTGGACCTACAGAGAAGGTTTCTAGTTGGAGCGTATTATTTTATGTTATTTAATGATGACTCGCACTAGATATTCATGGGTTTATTTTCTCGAGTAAGAAAGTCGTACTTTCCAAATCTGCTTTATAGAATTTAAAACCTTGGTGGAAAAACAAGCAGTAAGAGTATAAAAAATTCTCTCGTATCTGATCAAGGGGGAGAATACAAGCTAGGGGAATTCATGAAATTATGCAAATCTCATGGGATTGTATAGTAGTTTACAAGTACACACAATTACGTTATAATGGAGTTGGCAAGAGCGTAAGAACAGAACCTTAGTAGAGTGCGCAAGGAGCATGTTACAAGGTAAGGGTCTATCTAATAGTTTTTGGTTAGAGGCTATTAATATCGTTGTATATTTAAAGAACGTAAGTCCTACCAAGTATCTTGGATTCAAAACTCCTTTTGAAGCTCTATATGGGATTCAAACCACAAGAAACTATCTAAGAGTATTTGGGTCAAAGCATTTGCCCATATACCCAAAGCCGATAGGAAGAAATTAGACCCTAAAGATGTTAAATGTATCTTTGTTACAGGGCATTTAATTTTAAAGCTTATAAGTTGTCTAATCCCGAGTCTCATAATATATTTGAAAGCATGGATGTAGTATTTCATGAACAGTCTTAGAAGGGAAAGATGACATTGGTGATGATTGGCACATTCCATTGTTGATGGATGAAGGCACAGGATGAAAGAGAGCCGGAGCAAGAAATGTAAAATAGGAGTAGAAAGAAGAACAACAAGAAGATGCAAGCCCAATTAGAGTTGAAGAAAAAAATTTGAGGTAAGTCCCCTACTATGGAGATCAAGTAGGAAGACTCAAATACCATTAAAATTGAAACACTATGCTTTGATGTCAAATGTTTTGAACATTGTAGAGCCCACTAATTACAAAGAAGCTAGTCAATTTAAGAGTTAAAGAGTCAGAATGAATGAAGAGATAGAATCTATTCCTTAGAAAAATACACTTGGGACTTAGTTGAACTGGCTTAAGAATAAAACACCTGTTAGATGTAATGGTTGTTTCCACCAAAAATGAATGTGGATGGAAGATGAAAACCGAAAGCTAGGTCAAGGAAAGGGTACCAATAACAAGAATACAGCAGATTTCATGATACTTTGCACCCTTAGGGCAAATTTTAAATACAATCAAATAATGCTGATTTTGTTAGCTACTAAACATAATTGGGAGCTACACCAGCTTGATGTCAAATCTCGCATTTTTAAATGGTGAGTTAAAAGAGGAAATTTACTTAATACAAATTTAAGGGTTTGTAAAGCAGTATGAACATCTTGTTTGCAGATTGAAAAGGCTTTATATGGCTTAAAGCAAGCACCCAGGTCTTGGTAACACGAAAAGGTTGATTCTTTCTTTAGAGTATGGTTTTCATAGAAGTTTAAATGACCCAAATTTGTACACAAGTACACAGCATAAGTGCATTATTTTGATTTCTTTGTATGTATATGACATGACTATATCCAGAGATGCGTATGATTTAATCAGAGGAATCAAAACGCTTATGGCACAAGTTTTTCAAAATGAAAGATCTCTGAAGTCTTCATTATCATTGGGGACTATAAGTATGGAGAGACATCGGGCAAATTTTCTTACCTAAGGGAAGTATGTCAGTAACTGCTTGGAAAAAGCTTATATGGATCACAGGATTAGCGCTAACACCTTGCAGCGTAATTCTAGTTGTGCGTTGATGATGGCACTAAGGAGGTTGATTCCATTAATGTACGTAATGTGCCTAGTTGGCAAGCCTTGATATATCTTACAACAACCAGACCTAACTCGGGCATACTGCTAGTGTGTTGAGCCGCCTGCCAAAATCGCTTTGAAAGTCACCGGGTAGCAGCAAAAGCTGTCAGGTGCATCTTTGTGGTACCGTTAATTAGGGCATTTTATACATCGACAATATCCGATGTTATTCTAGTAGGTTTTTCGCTCGCATCAAGGCAGTAGCCCGGATGATTGAAGGTCTATCACAGTTACGCATTCAGCATAGGATCCGTGGTCATGTGATGGAGCAAAGAAGAAGGCAGAGTATTGTAGCACTCTGTTTCATGTGTGAAGCCGAGTATCAAGCATTGTGTGCGCAACGTCGGACTGTTGAGAAGGCTTTCAATGATTTTGTGAGAAGAACAAGAGAGAACTCTACTTCCATCAAAAAAAGCGACAAACTGAGGACTATTAAATTAGTGATAATAACTAAAGGTTTCATAAAAACACCAAACATATAAACACTCGCTCCACTTGTCGAGAGAAACTACAATTAAAAGAAATTATTAGAATATTGTAAAACTTGTGACAATGTGGCCGATATCTTTACAAAGCCTTCGTACGTGTGAAGTTTGAATTGTTTAGAAGGATGCTAGGAGTTCAAGACAATCCTTTCTCCATTAAGGGGGGGAGTTGAAAATAATTATATTATTTTGTATTAATGGAGAAAAGGTTACACAATTTGTAATGTATCTCCTTAGTTTAGGATTTGTTCCGAGTTACAGTTTGGTTGCAACTTCCTAATTTCTAGTATTGTACTTAATGATGTAATCTTTCATTCATGTATGTAGAGTGTACGGAGGCTTGTCTCTTCGTTTCCGAGTGTAGTCTCCAAAAGTGCCCACCGTGAGCTACATCTCCTCTTCAATTATGTTCATATTTTATCTTATTATTTGTACTAATATAGTCATAAAATCCCTCACCACCTTTGTATTACACTAGCCAATGTTCTAGAAAGCCTCGCTATCCCTTTACAAGATATTTATTAACACATTGACAATAATTTCTTCTGTGTATATTTTTTCTAATTTTATAATTTCATCATCTAACACCTAGCGAATGTAATTATATTGAAAATCAATGTGCTCTATTGTAGGAAGGCATGGTTTTCGATGAGATGGATCGCACTTTGGCTATCACAATTTAGTACATACATTTTATTGCAAGACCAATTATTCTAAGAGCCTCTAACCCAAATAATTTCTGCATCTTTCAATATTTGTAATATATTGAGCCTATGTAATATAAATATCCACCACCTTTTCTATTATTTATATTCATGAAACTACAAATTTTGATGTAACGTGTTTTGATCTTCTAGAATCATGTCACCGCCATATCAACATAAAATTCCTTCCAATAAGATATCAATACCTCGAAGGAACAAATAATAATTAACACATCCATTTAAACATCCCAAAATTGAGGTTATTATCTCCAAATTCCATTTAACTAAATCACAATGTTGTTTCCTACATTTTCCCAAAAACCTACATATATCTCCCACTACATGTGCAACATTAGGGTGAGTGCATACCATTTCATACATTAAGCTTCCTACAATTGAAGTGGTATGGAATCTTAGACATTTCATTTTTTAATTTAGTACTAGAAGGGGAACTCATTAGTCATTAATTTGAAATATCATACAAGTAATGTATTTACAGTGATTTCCTTTAGAAATATTAAAAATTTTCTAATATATTTTCAAGTTATTTCTTTCCTTTCGATAGCCAAATATTCTTCTTCTTTTGTCACATATAATTTATATCCCAAAATCTGGTTTCTCGCTCCAAAATTCAATGTAGTAATCATTAACTGACCTTTACACAATCAACACGTCATCAACATATAAAGTAAGATAATGAAATTGATACTTTCATCTCTTTGTAGTGTATACAAAATGATCCACATTTAATATTTAAAAAATCATGATCAAACATAAGATATTCAAAATTTTTATAACATGGATATGGAGTATTGTTTCACCCCATATACTATCTTCCGTAACCCCCTTAATAACAAAAAATTACACTTTCTCAAAACCCTCTAGTTATTTGAAATAAATATCTAGTTATTCAATAAATATCTCATCTTCCAAATATCCATGTAGGAAAGTCAGTTTAACATCTATTTCACTAATTCTAAATCTAGAGTAACAACAAGACCAAGTACTACTGATATTAAAGTCATTATGCAACTAGGAAAAAACAATATCTATAAATTCAATACCTTCTCATGGCCAAATTCTCCCATCAATACTTGTAAACCCTTTATGTTTACTCCCTTCCTATAAGTTTTCTTCAATAAACACTCTTATTCTTTAATACTCATCTCCCTTGTGGGCATTCAATTGAATCCTATTTCCTATTATAATGTAGGGATTTTATCCTTTCCTCCATAGTGTTTTTCCAATTTGTACTATTTTCCTCATTCACACGCATTTTGCAAAGAAGTATGCTCACCTTCATTAGAAAATAGAATATACTCTACATGAGAACATTTTGTAAAGCTCTATGTGGCCCAATGTATCTAAATTGCTTAAATTTTGTAATACATTTAATGGTTATTGATTTTGTTCTTAATTTTGTTCTCGTTATTGTTCCCGATTTTCATTTTTCTCTTATTATTTGCATGACTTCCTTCTTCTAGTGCCAATTGATTTTTGTTCATGAATGAATTTCTATGCCTCTATGTCATGTTGTCAACAATTTTGAACTTTTTTATTCAATAAAATGGTATCCCTACTTCAAGTCCGTTTTTAGAGGATTCCACAACCAATAACCTAACTTATTATCAACATATCCTCTAAGACAACACATTTAAATGACTTTTCATGCATTGTAGAAATTTCCTTTTTAGGAATATGAGCATACAATTAAGAAAAAAAAATTTCATGAGTGTATTGTAATTCCATTCCATTCCATAGATTTTCTAGAATGCCACCATCAAGTGATGTTAGTGGCACAATGATCTAATAGATAGCATGTTGCGCCAAAGAATTTTTGGCCCAAGAAGTTTTTAGAAAACTAGAATTTGAAAGTATACATCTCACCTTTTCCATTAATGTCTACTACATTCTCTCGCATATTCCATTTTGTTGTTGTGTGTGAGGAACTATTTCTTCATGCTTTATGTCATATTTATTACAATATTCTTCAAAGGCCTTGAAATAGTGCTCACCACCATTATATATTGTAATGTATATTAATAATTTATTAGTTTCCATTTTAAACCATATGGCGTATTTTGAAAAGTATTTGGAAATTGATATTTTCACTTAATATAGAAATCACACATATTTTTTGATGCATCTTCAATAAAGTATAAAATAATAATTCCTCCCCAAAGGATTTAATATTAATTGGGCCAAAAAATATCAAATTTTATTAAATATAATATTTTTGTATCCATAGTCATTTACCATATCCTATAAATTATATCCTTTTCTATCTACTCCTAAATTATTGTTCACAAGATTTAAATTGTGTAGATTTTATATCAAGAAAAAATATTTTTCTTGGAAAAATTTTTTATTCTTCTTTCAAGCATGTGCCCAAATATTTCATAACAAAATTTGTCATATTCCCTTCATAAAAAACAATATTTTACTTTTTTGAAACCTTTACTTTAAGGTGTATAAAGTGGCTATTTTATACTCCTTTACAATAACAAATGAACCTTTTACAACTTTCTATCCCCCTTGCCAAATACTATTTGGTATACCTCATCATTTATCTTTCCAACTCGAAATCAGATTCATTCCAAACTTGGTATTCCTTAACCTACTTAGGAACTAATTTATAAACAAATTATATCTTTGTTATAATATCTCTTATTCCTTCAATGTTAAAAATATTTGTATTTCCCAAGAAAATCTTACCCATATTCCTAGATGTACAAGAAACAAAAATCTCTTCTTGGTGTAGCATGGTTGGAGGCTCTCAAATATAAAATCCAATAAATATCTTTACTAGATGTATAAAGCCATAAATCATCATAAGGACATTTATTAATACCTCACCTTTTGCTTTCCATGAAAGTATTTTCTTCATTATTGTTGTTATTGCTGCCCACAATTTTCTCCTTTTGCTTCTTCTTTAATATCAAGTAATCCCCTTTGATATGGACAGCTTTTTGAAATGGCAACGTAGGTTATTCTTCCCCGTCTGTACTTTGACTTCCTTTAGAGATTGATCTTCTTGAATTCATGCTATCATGTTCGTCTGCTCACCGAGTTTTAAATCCTCCATATTTGGTATTTATTTTACTATTATTTTTGCATTTATTCATTTAATAAATTATAAACATATTTTAAGATTAATTTTTATTTTTGTATTCACTGTTTATGGTGAGAACTAAGTTCTACCAACTATATAGTTTAGAGCTTAGGAGAGAAATATATTTGATCTTATAATAAAAAATAATATTAAATGAAGTGAGTTGGTTCACCACCGTGTGAAATTAATTTAGATTAAATTTAACCATTGAACATCCTTCTTTCACTTTGACATTAAATAACCCTTCATCATAAATACTTTATGATCATCGCTTTCTAATTCATATAAATCACGAAACTTTTTTGACAAATATTCGATGACATTTTCCCGTGAAAAAAATGAAAAGATACTTTTTTTCCAAATATTGATGAATAATAACAATTTAGTCTCCATCTAAATTCTATCAATATTCATCAATCAATAATGAAGGTTTACTTACATTTTCCTTAACTAACAAATGTAAATTTTTCAATGTGTTTTTCATCATAGATCTCCATATAGTAAAATTTACGTAGGGGTTGTTAGAGATATAAAATGTTGCCACCGATGGAAAAGGGAAAAATATGATGAAGAGGCATAGATGGTTTCATAAGCATATGATGGAAAATATAAACTCATGTATGAAAAGGAAATGATGGACAAGGTGCAAATAATTTGGAGCCAATCGCGCTTATAATATCATCTCGAGTATATCTTGGAAAATTCTCTTATGGATAGAGAACAAAAGATCTTTCTACCGGTGTATGGATGTATACAAATTTCCTTACAAATAAGAAGATTTCCATTCAAATATAAGGATTCCTAAAGTCAAAGGTTGCAGAGGCTATAGTTTTGAGCATACTAAAATGGGGGAAATGTTGGTGCTTTTCCAAATTCATAGAAATGACAATGGAAGATAAGCATTACAACTAGGAATGTATAATTTGGATGAGCGCCATGCATCTAACATGACCCATCTGAGCATTTGAGTGCGGCCAGTGCCTCCACTCAAGGGTTTAATAATAAGGTTCGATGTTTTGGATAATTAGCCAAATAGTCAATTGGGAGAATCACCAACCTAGATTAAAAGTAGGACCTCCCGCTCTAACCACTTAGTATGGTGTTGTGTAAAACCATGGAGAGAAAATTGTCTTCATGGTGCACAAAAATTATGCTAGGGGTCATAGAATAGACAAATTTTCTATCAAGGCGGTTATCTAGGACATAAATACTTGTGAGAGAAACATCTTGAATATTTTTTCCAACACACACCTTGAGTAATCACTAAGACTTGCAACAATTAATAGGGAACTATTTTATGTCAAAATATATTTCTTGAAGGAAATAATATTAAAATTTTTTTTAGAAGTGCCTTGGTACTAAATTTATGACATAAGAAATTCCAAGATTCAATATGATGGTCACGCAGTGGTCGGAGAGCATTATAATTCGAGTTATTATGTTTTGAAAGGGGTTTCAAGACTATCAACAAAATAAAAAAATGGAAAATAATGTTTTTTTTAATGGATGAAGGAGACATGGTGACAACATGAAGCTAATTGACATCTCCCAAACTAAGCATTACACATTTCATGTAGATTCATAGGTTTTGGGTGGCCATGTGGCTAGTGGAATGGGTGACACATGGCACTCAGTTAGTGAGTGACATGTGGATTCCGCAGAGTTGAAAGTTAGCCATGATACAAGTGGACCATCATGGAAATAAAATTACCTCGAATGATCTAAAATCTCTATCGTTGAATTGAAACTTCATTTATCTAAATTTAAAGGTGTTTTTGCATATTTTTAAACTGTACCATTAAAAATATAAAATTTAACGAAATGTGAAACTATACATAATTTGTAGTAAATAAATATAAAAAACAATCACAAAAATAATAACGACGCCTTTACAATTGATAATGGAGTTCGAGTTATATCAAAATAAAATACGTATATTGATTTGATCTTATGGAGGAATGTAACAGAATACATGTATAAACATAAACACAAAGGTGCGTAAAAAATAAAAATTCATTTCATTAATATCAAAGAACTAAAATATGCATACATACATAATGGAAATAAAACTAGCTCGGGTGATTCTTACATACATGCCTCCGAAATATGTTGCAATAATGCCTAGGCTCTTTTTATTATTCAAAAATAAGGAAAATGGCAACAGTTCAGTGTCCTAACTCACGCAGATGGGAACACCAAGAGTTCGTGGGCCTTGTTGGGGTTAGTTGGCATCCAACTTCATTGGCCGTAACTTGGTCATATTTTCCTCTCCGTTGGGGCATTTTAACTTATGGCACCCGATGTTCATCATGTCACTAGATTAGCATTGGATCTATCTAATATGTGATGGACTTGTTGGCGCACGTGTTGAATGTGCTCAATGAATTGCTCTACCTGTTAACTTTGAAATGGCATGAGTTGAATCTTATTGATTAGCTACAAATGGTATGGATATATCAATGGTACATAGTGGTTGTGAATTCTTAACCCCACCTAAAAGGGGATGAGGTTAGTTAGGATATGGAGAGATCGGTTAT
This sequence comes from Pinus albicaulis, assembly GCA_034641835.2. Lineage (NCBI taxonomy): Eukaryota > Viridiplantae > Streptophyta > Pinopsida > Pinales > Pinaceae > Pinus > Pinus albicaulis. The sequence continues at coordinate 42,171 of JAXQQM020073425.1, forward strand.
AGTTTTCTAGACATAGGGGAGGCTTTCATCCTATATGTGTGGTTGCTTTGAGTTGTACATGTGACCGAATGTGTATGATCATCCCGTTGAAAATTTCTTTAGCTCCTGAGTTCGAGGCGTGTGTTTGTGGACTTAGCGAGCTTGGTATCGAACATCGACCAAATACTGGACCAAAATGTACTTAGGAACCTATTGTCTCGATTCGAGATACGGATTATGGGATCCCAAATTTCACCTAGCCTTATTTAAAGAAGAGTTTTGAAGTGAATTATATTATGATACTCTTCTACATTCCGCCGTAAATTAATTACAGATAATCTATTGATGACCACAAAAATGTCATTTCCATGCTTTCTAGATGTAGGTTCGACATGGAATCCATGGATATGGATTCCCACTGCCGACTACGGGTAGGAAGTGAGTATAAGACTTTATTATTTATGGTTAGTTTGGAAATGGCACAAGCAAAAGGCACATTCGATGTACTTCCCAACATCTTGTCCAAAAATCGACCAATATAAATACTTTAGACAACACATTTTCAACTCAAATGTCCAAAGAAACTAATCAGAGGGTGGCTCAAATAATATCACACGCTTGCTCAAGGAACATTAGCAGTCCTGGTGTACATAACAATGCATACCGGAGGTGAAAATGGAAATCTATTGCCTTTCTGTCAAGGGCTCAGAGGTTGCTGAATGACTCACGAAATATCCATCCACCTCAAGATTCTCAGGCTCATATGAGTCAAGCACAAGTACGAAGAAGCATGATTGGTAGCCACCGTAGGAATTCCGCAACATTATTGGTGCTACGCTTAATTTACTTAATGTTAAAATTAAATTTTTGTAGTCATGTGGAACATTTCTAATGGCAATGGTTCTGAAAATTTTCTGGGTCTATATGAACCACAGGCCTATTGGTTTTTGTGGATGGTTGTTTCCTTTCCCACAATGTAATGCTTCCATTTTCAAAGAAAATGCACAATGGAATACATCTCTTTGTCATAGGTGGGAAAATTCCTAACCGTGTTTGAAAGTGTCTCACTATCATATGCCACTAGATGCCCTTGATGAGTAATAACCGCACTAATAGAATAGTCGTAGGAATCTCTCTCAATATCAAATGGTTGTTGCAAAGTCTCGTAATCCAAGCACTAGTGGAGAGCGTAGCCGATGTTTCAACTCAACGAACACCTTCTATTGGGATTCAAAACAAAAATAATTTTTATTTATCTCCTCCCTTGGTGACTCTGACTCAAAGGCCAAATGATAGAGATAACTCCAACATGAACATACTGTAGTTAGCGGTGACCTAGAAAGTTGAGGAGTTCCGTTAGGGTGGTTGGGGCTCACCAATCCGAATGACCCGTGCCTTATATATGTCCACATGCACACATTTATCATCAATTATGTGCCCTAGATATTGAACCTAGTCATGCCAAAAGTTCATTTCTCCAAATTGACACACAACCCGTACGCTCTAGTGCTTTGAGGACATGTTGAATCCGTGGAGGTGCTATTCCCAACTCTAGTTGAAGATAAGGATGTATTCAAAATAAAACACCATGAATGAGTTGGTGATGGGTCAAGATGTTTTTCCATTAACCTCATGAAGGTTGTGGGGATTCGTCAACCTAAAAGGCATGACCAAACAAATTAAAAGTTAGTCATTGGATTTGAAGGTAGTCTTCCACACATCGAGGCTTTGATTGGTACTTCATCATAAGAAGACTTCAAAGCTCTGTTGAAATATTTGGCCATCTTGAGCTGGTCCATAAGGTTATTAATCCATGGGATTGGATACCTATTGCAAAAAGTAATTCAAGGTCTCGTAGTCAATACAGATTCTCCAAGTCCTATCCTTCTTTTTCACCAACACAATCACACTCCCACATGGCTTAAGGAAGTTAGCATGATGTGCACTTTATATAGAAGCTCTCGAATCTTCCTATTAATTTCATCATTCTCCAGATTATAGTGTCGATATATAATTCCATTAGGTAGCGAATACGCGCCCGAGGTCGCATCAATGGAGTTCTTAACCCGACAATGTAGAGGTACCTCGATTAGTGAGGTGAATATATCCCTATACCCATCCATGACCTTTTACATTTGTTATTTCTATGTAGAGGATCATTTTCTAGAGGTCGTGGCCACAATATTCTTTGGGCCTGAGGGCAAACTGCAGGAAAGCTGATATTTTTATTTTTTTTTATATGTTGTCGTTCTTTAATTTTGTTTACTTCTTACCACGTATTAAATTTTTTTTTCCAATCTTAATTTAACTTCTCATAACTATTACTTTGATTTTGTTCTAAATATTTTTGCCATATACATATACTATAGCTATCATCACATATCCAAATGGTGAATACAAATTCTAACTCCCATTAGCATTATAAGTCGGGTAAAGGTAGTCACCATATTACTAGAAATCATATCCACGTACAATGAGAAATCATAATAACTAAAGGTTATGTAATATTTTCCTATTCATAACAACTATGATTTAAATCATCCTTTATGATGTGAAGTAATATGGTGGACATACATATTACATTAGCAATACATCCAAGGCACATATGGTGGTATACGAACCTCCGTGATGGTCTCCTTTGAAGTCGAGGCCCATAGAAATAAAATTGTAATATTTTCTGACTTCGAATTTTTAGTTGCATGGTGTATCGTTACCCTATGTCTACACAAGGTTATGGAAGATGAATTGAAATTGTGATACCGACTCTTTGTAAATTTCAAATGTAGCCTATTAACATTTGTGTGTTATGATGTCAATTCCGCGTGGCTTCGTTGAATCTCGCCAGTCCGCGAGGTTAGAGGACCCATACTTCCTAGCCGGGTGAGAGACACATAGGTTGCGTGTATCCGGAGGTCGTTTCCTTCCGCATTTCCACGGGGGCTCAGCGTGCTCCGTGATAAAGTCTACGCTCCGTATTAATCTAAATATTTGTGTCTTCATCTAACCCTCATACGTGTCTCCGGCATCCCGATGCAATGAACCTCTTAGGGTAATCTCAACCGATCACAAGGAATTTCTTTGCAAAATAGAATTCGGATTCCCGCCGTATGGTGTTTAAGTCTCTATCCGGATAATTGATTTAATAATGCAAAGGCTGTACTTTCTCAGTGCCGACTTAATGGTTTTTTCGTCGCCGGGATTTCTATGAGATTCCCCCGGTAGAGTAACCTCTGTGGCATAGAGCTATTTGATCAAGGTTTAATCATCGTCGTGAGCAAGTTAAGGTGTCGATTTCATTTTCAAAGCTATAAGACCTACCCAACTCATCCTTGTAATTATCTATCAGTCATTCTTCCTCACCCATCCTTCCGTAACTATGAACACCGCCCTCGTCTCTGTCCTAAATGTGAGAGATCTCAACGCGTAATTTCGCTCGCTTGGAGAAGGGTAATACATTTATTCTCTCTCATTTCACTCCGTAGATACTACTTATAATATATATATATTTTTTCATCCGGTGGCAGACGAGAATGGGTTTTTTTTTCTTCTTGTTTCCTCTCCGAGACTTGGATTCTCGTGGTTTGAGTTCTAAGCCATACGACCGTAGCCGCATCTCCCGAATTCTATCTATATTTCAGACTCGGGGTTTGATTTATGTCGTCCAAGTTCTCTTTCTAAGTGTCTCGACTAATAATTTTCGATTTGTATTTTATGGTATGTAAATGTATGTGGTTTGACCTCAACGGCGTCAACTCTCCCTCTGCTACCGATGATTAAATTTTGGAACCTCCGTGAATGTTACCTATTTTTGTACAGGTATATTTCCCAACTAATATTACTCTTTGTTTTCTCTTGCTCCTGTATCGGTAATATCCCGCCTCGCTTGGTTCTAAGCCGCGTTTCCTTCTACCGATTGGTAGGCCGCCTCTCACTCAAAGCATGACTCCATTACATCGATTTCACATTTTATACTCCTACCTCAGCCCGAGTTTACTCGATGAATTTATTCGGCTAAATGTAGCATGTTGCCGGTTGGTCACGGCCCTACCTACTATATATATCTATTCGGCTATGTTACAACCTGCTTGATTAAATGCGTGACTATACGTAAGTTATTCTAGGTTTTGTCTTAAATATTTACCTTATCGTTTCCAACTAGACTGCATCGTTTATTTGTCAAATATTTAAAATAGGATATATTGCATTATATTCATGCCTTAGTAAGTATCCATAACCGCTTCTATGACCTGTAATGTAGATTTACTCGTTGTGGTTTCCACAAAGGGATTATCAGAAAGGTCTGGCCTTTTTTCTTTTGTGTAAATCCCGTGGTTTTCCTTTATACGCAAGGGGCCGATTTGTATGTATACCATGTATGTCGTTTGCGTTTTCATTGGTGTTATTCCATTAATATTGTTCCTATATGTTTAATATATCACCCTCTCGAAGTATAAACAAGGAGTACGTTAAAATGACCTCGCAAAATGTAGGAAGAGGTCGAGGGTTTAAATTTGAATTTTAAATTTACACCAAGATGAACTCGTAATATAATGATAAAAGAGGGAACCATATAACACTATAAGGTCTCCGCCACGATTCAATGATAGGTATCATCTCGTAATAGCCGACACAATTTTTTTCAATTAGAATTTTGTCTGCGTAAAATGTAGAAATTTCCTCGCATGAAGGATGAATAGTTTCTCGAATCTAAAGTAGATATTTAATTTTTATGGGGCATATGCATAGATTAAAACAGCATTACTCCCCGTGGTCAAGCGACATAGACCGTCTTCTTTTCTTCTTTTTTCCTTGACGAAGACCCGTTAATCGAATACTCTTGTCCAAATTAATTATAGTTTTATGACTATCAAGTTTATATATGATACCCTTCTATGTTGATATGCATATGGAAGTAAAGTTATTACTAATGTATCCTATTACATTTACACTATTATATTCACAAGATTTACATTTTTGAAACTTAACTTTTATTCGCCCAAATGTAATTGTTGGTGACATAACATAGTGTTGTTCCATGTATCAGCTTTATGTTCCTTTTCAGAATTATAAGGTTTTGCTCTCAATAAGAGTCTTGTTTTGTTTTTCTAGTATCCAGCCTTTCTTTTTCTAATATAAAACCAGATTGAACCAAGAAATTGAAATCATCTCGTGAGGACTATGTATCCCCGCATTTAGACCAACTTGGTTTAGAGATTCGGGTGGATTCTCCAACACTGCATCTAACTCCTACAACTAGACAATAATTTAAAAAGTTGAATACCTTATGACCGATTCTCGTTAAATGTAGAGATTTGATGAAAAGTCAATTTAGATTTTTTATTAATTGTTTAGATTTTTATATGTAGCCAATTCATGCAGAGATCTAATAAACAAAATCACAATTTTCGAATGGCTACCAAGCATGAACTAGACCAACCTCCAACCTTTAGAGTCCTTCGTTCCCGTGACTCACCCCGAGCCGAGATCTTCCCTTCGAATCGCATCAACCCCCAATCTATCTAGACAGCTCTTTATTTAAGCTATTTTTCCCAAGCCTCGTTTTCTAATTATGCGTCCAGACAGTGTGATGTTTTTTTTTTTCCCGTTTGCCAGTTTCCCATCTTAGGGATTTCAAGATGTTTATGTTTTTCCTCGCCTTTTCCTACCGTTTACCTCTTCCCAACTACTTTCCTCATCATTGGGGAAATTTAGATTCTTCCTCAAAATCTAAATTAGAATAATTCTTCAAGGATTTTATGACTGGGATTAGTTGCCGTATCCATCCTCATGGATTTAAGTGATCTCAAAATCTCATTTTTGGTCAACATGCACATCATCATTTTATTTTCCAAATTAAATATGTAATTACATTCACAAAATTCTTATCCTTTGGGGTCCACTCCCTTAGGATTAAAGTTCAAATGTCTAGCTTTGAAATTCAAACACATAAATTGGGGTGTTATTATTCCCCTTCGAAAATAAACACCATCCCTCTAAGTTGTTATTTCTTAATTACTAGAGTTCATTTTTTCAAACAAAAATAGATATACCTTTCTCTCGCCTCAGCTTCTCTTTCCTGTGTAGCTTCTTCAAACAGAAAGTCCTTCCACCGCACTTTTACTCGGCTGTTGTTTTGTTTCTCAATTGTTTCCTTCCCGCTCCAATACTTGAAGCGGTTCTCGTTGCAAACTCCTTCTCGGGGTTCCACTCAGCAGATAAAGGATTCCAATCAATTATGTGGAAGTATCATGCACATATATTTTTAATAACGCAACATGAAACACATCATGAACTCTAACATGGGGTAAAGGCCAGCTTGTAAGCCACTAGTCCCACCTTTCTAATACTTCAAAAGGACCACAATATCTAGGAGCTAGTTTTTCGTCACTTCCAAGATAAAGTGTGCTCTTTTTGGGTTTAATGCACAAATACACATGATCCCCCACCGTAAATTCTGCACTCATTTCTTAATGCGCATAAATTCTCTCGGTGACCCACCGTCTTGATGTTTCTTTGTATTTGTTTAACAATTCTTTCCATTTCTTGTAAAGCATCTCGGTCCCAACCGTTAGTTTATCTTCTGGCTGGCTCCAGCTCAAAGGAGTACGACACTTTCTTCCATAGAGTGCCTCAAACGGACTCATTTTTATCGAGGATTGATAGCTGTTATTATAGGCAAATTCAGCTAAATGCAAGTATTCTTCCCATTTTGAAGGCCTATCCATCACATACATTCTCAGCATATCCTCCAAATTCTGATTAGTTCTCTCTGTTTGGCCATCTTTCTGAGGGTGGTAAGCAGTACTAAAATTCAATTTAGTACCCATCCCTCCAAATAGCCCTTTCCAAAAAGCTTCTGTAAACTTAGCATCTCGGTCAAAAACAATGACTTTTGGGACCCCATGTAATCTTAATATTTCTTTTAAAAACACATTTGCTACCTGGGCTGTCCCAAAAGTAGACTTGACAGGTATGAAGTGTGCAACTTTTGTTAAGGTGTCTACTACCACCATTACCGAATCATGTTAGTGTTTGGTTTTGGGTAATCCTATTATGAAATCCATGGAAACGGTGTCCCACTTCCATTATGAATCGGTAAAGGGTTTAAAAGACCCGCCGGATGCTGATGCTCAACTTTGACTAGTTGACATTCCATGCATCTACTTAAATATTCTGCTACATCTCTTTTCATTCCTGGCCAGAACAACTTCTTTTTCAGGGCTGTTAACATTTTCTGATATCCTGGATATCCTGCATATGGCTGTTTGTGATGTTCATCCAGAATTTCCCTTTTTAAGGACTCTACATTGGGAATATACAATCTGTTCTTATAACAGATCAGCCCTTTTTGGTTTTGTGTGAAATCAGTTTTCTCCTTTTTCTGTAATTTCACCAGGAGTGTTTCATAATTTGGATCTTGGGTTGCTGCCTTTCTCACCAACTCTTCTACTTCAATTTGGGCACTACTTCCAATGCTATTTATATTTTGACAAGCATTTCTGCTCAATGCATCAGCAATTTTATTTTCTTTTCCCCTGATATGTTTTATGTCCATATCAAATTCACTTAGAAAAGACAGCCATCTGGCTTGTCTTGCATTCAAATCAGTTTGGGAAAAGAAATATTTGAGACTAATATGATCAGTCATCAATGTAAATTTTTTCCCAAGGAGATAGTGTCGCCACATATTCAAGGCATGAATAATAGCAGCTAACTCCAAATCTTAGGCACTGTAGTTTTTTTCATGTATCTTCAGTTTCCTAGATTCATATGCAATAACTGAATTTTCCTGCAAGAGGACTCCTCCCAACCCCTCGCTACATGCATCCGTACATACCACAAATTCTTTTTCAGGATCTGCAATCTTCAGTATAGGGGCTGTAGTGAGTTTTAGCTTTAATTGATCAAAGCTGTTTTGGCATTTTTCAGTCCACTCAAATTTGACACCCTTTCTTTGCAATGATGTTATGGGATGTGCTATGGCAGAAAATCTCTCCACAAATCTTCGATAATAGCTTGCAATCCTCATGAATGATCTTACTGCTGAAACATCAGTTGGTACAGGCCATTCTTTTATAGCCTTTATCTTTTCAGGGTCAACAGCAAGGCCTTGTTCAGAAATAATATGGCCCAAGTATTGAATCGTATCTTTATAAAATTCACATTTGCTGAACTTGGCATATAGCTGGTTTTCTTTCAAAGTTTGCAACACTATCCTCAAATGTTCTTTATGTTCCTCTGCATTTTTGGAGTAGACTAAAATATCATCTATGAACACAAGAACAAATTTATCCAAGTACTTATTTAACACACTATTCATCAGACACATAAATGTGGCAGGGGCATTTGTCAACCCAAAAGGTAGGACTACAAATTCATAGTGTCCATACCTGGTTCGGAAAGCTGTTTTGCTGATGTCTTCTTCCTTGATTTTGAGCTGGTGATAACCAGTTCTTAAGTCAATCTTCGAAAATACTGAAGCTCCTCTCACTTGATCAAAAAGATCATCAATTCTAGCTAAAGGGTATCTATTCTTAATTGTCAACTTGTTCAGTTGGCGATAATCAATGCACATCCTAAAAGTTCCATCTTTCTTTTTCACAAACAGGACCGGTGCTCCCCAACGAGACACACTCAGTATAATATAACCTTTATCTAGCAATTCTTGCAACTGCATTTTCAGTTCCATAAGTTCAGGGGGACTCATTCGATAAGGGGCTCGGGAAACAGGTGTTGCTCCCGGCACCAAATCGATTGAAAAGTCAATTTCTCTTTTGGGGGGAAGATGAGGAATCTCATCTGGAAAGACTTCCTTAAATTCTCTTACCACTGGTAACTCATCCAGTAGATTTTCTCCAGTTTTCTATTCTACTTCCTCCACATGTACTGCATAAACTTGATATCCTTTCCTAGCTGTGCGTTTTAATTGCAGTGCTGATATTTGTCTTACAGAAATGGATTTTGGTTTTCCTTTGAGAGTAAAAGGTTTCCCTTCTTCATCCACACAATGCAGGGTTTTATCCCAGCAGTTCATCAGGGATTTCTTCTTTTCCAGCCAGTCCATTCCTATCAGCAAGTCATAAGAACCTAAAGGCAGTATGTTCAGATTTACTTCTGTTTGAAAATCTTTTAATTTGATTGTTTTTCTGGGCAATTTATGTGTTACCTTTCTCTTAGTTCCTGTGGCCAGCTATACCAATCATGACTGCTGAAATTTTTCAGTTTTAAGATTACATTGTTCTACGATTTTTGGACTAATGTAACTCAAAGAAGCACCTGGATCAATCAAAACTGTAACAGCTTGGTCAAAAATCTTACCTTCCATTTCAACCATGGTAGCTTGATGTTCTTCTTGTCGGTTCTCCAAGGCTGCACTGATAGTGGGTATGCTTCGTGCTATATCATTTACTGTGGTTGCTTCTCGATCTCTCATAATCATATTAATATTTCAGTGGGGACAATCCCTCAACAGATGGGGTTCTCCGCATCCCAAAAATTTCAAAGGTTCCTTCATTTTGACTATGCCCTCTTTCTTACTATCTCCCTCCATTTGTTTTGAAGCCACCTGCGACTAAGCAGTTTGAATTTCTCGAGGTTTATTAAATTTCTTTCGCTGATGGTCCCTGCCAAAATTCTTCAAATAGGCTGGTTTCTATTTCTTCCCTTTGAATTCTCTCTTATTGCCCCAAATTTTTCCCTGTTCAGTTTTGCTTTTGAACTGCTGGTAACACAATCTAGCTTTTCGAACAGCTTCGTCCATTGTTTTTGGGTTGTCAAACTCAATTTTCTCTTTATACACAGTAGGAAAATAGTTCAGAAACCTTTGTACTTTTGCCTTTTCTTCCCTTATGTAAGGCACATATCTCAACAGGTTTGTAAATTTAGTAACAAATTCATCAATAGTGAGTTGTCCCAGTCTAAGTTCATGAAATTCTTTGGCTTTATCATCATAGTAACGTTCATTTAGATAGCAGTTTTTGAATTTAACCTGGAAATATTCCCAAGTAACTGTCTTTTCATCAATGGTGTGAACCATTTTTGTCTCCTCCCACCACAAGGTAGCCTTACCCTGTAGTTGGTAAACAGCTAATCTGGCCTTCAGATTGCTTTCATATTCATATACCTGGAAGTATTTAATCATGTTCAACAACCAAGCTTCTGCATCTTCCTCCTTCTCCCCATCATAGGAGGGAGGTTTAATCTTTCGGAATTCCCCCTGTAATTCCTTTTTCTGTTTACTTTGATGCCTAACAGCATCTTCCTCATCAGACTCATTAGTTTTCCTCTTTCTGGAACCTTCGCCTTCTTGGCTGTTCTGTGAAGCTAGCTCTCTGATGAGCTTTTCCTGCTCCTTACTGGCTGATGACAACTTGTCATTCTGGCTTCTCAATTCAGCCAATTCTCGTTGCAACTTGTGCAACATAGCCATCACTGGAGCATTGGGATCTGGTGTACCATACTCGTCACGCAGATCCACATAAATTTCTTCACCTTCAGCCATTTCAGCACCACTGTACACTACACAAACACAGATCAATAAGATTTAAAAAAAAAATTTCCATAATACTCACTTATACAAGGAACACTCAGCAATAGTGAGCACAATAACAACAGCCCAGTTTTTATAACTTGGGCTCTGATACCATTTGTCACATCTCCCTTTCTGACCCAATTTTTTTTTTTTTTTTTCCATTGCCTCCCTTATGATGAATTTTAACTTATATTCTAATAACTTTCCTATGTGTATATCCTTTCATAGGTAAAGTATCCATGAAAACAATAAAACAACACTTATATTTAAAAATATTAACAACAGGCCTAATGAACCACCCTTATACTCCAAAACATTCACGACAGGCCTTTAGACCTTTCCATTACCCATCTCATTACGTCTTTACTCTAGTCCACTATACGACAGCTCTCACACATGATTAAGTTTTTCAACTCGGTGAACCAAGTCTAAACATTCGCCATAATGTAATTGGTTAAATTTAATAATGAAATGTCATATGAATCTTTTGTTTGTCTTGATAACTGAACGTTTCCTATCAACACGTTAATACAAAATATACGCTACGTTTTCTCCAGGACCTTGTCCTTTCCTACTCTAGATGTGAAATTTTGTATATACGTTGCACCCTCTTTGTACTAATACTCAGTAAGATTTCTATGAACAGCTGGCGCGTGGCATCAACAGTTGAATTCCCGGTTTCCAAGGGTCGCTGTCCTCTATTGGGGTATTAAATTATTCTGGTCTTCGGAGTTGTTGTTGCCCACTTGGTACTACACTCGGATGGAATTGAAACCATAATCCCTCTCGGGATTCTTCACGTCCTTTATCCTTGAGATGTGTTTTCCGAGTTCCCACAACTCACCTGTCAAATTCTGATCCCACCTACACGTGGACGGCTATTGATCTCTGTGTCCAGGGTTTCATATAGTCTTATTAACTTTGGTTCTTCCTCCTAACATTTCAGTTTACCAGGTTATTACTCATTGTTTCCCCTTCCGCTTTGCTCTCAAAATTTTGCGTCCAGGAGGTTGCAACCAGTGCGTATGACTCCTCCCCAGAAACATGGTAAGCAATTTCCCTCCATTTTCTGGTCTGCGTGCGTTAATTCGTTAAATGTCTTTCCCTGGTTGAGTAAATTTGAGAGATTGTTTCCTCCAGAAACTGGACTTCCTAGTTTTTATCAACTCGCTAATTGGAGTCTTGTCGAAATGGAGCACTCGTTTAGAACAAACTGTCACTTAACCCGGATTTTACAACGGCGTGTCCAACCCTTCAATTTGAAAATGGGTATTGTATTTATCGTTGAATTTTTTTTTTTCTGTCTTTCATATCTCAGCTTTGGCATTCCGAAGAATCGCTGGATCTATGTACGTCTTGGTTAGTTCCTTACGAGTTTGTTTTTCTTTTCAGGAATTGGTCTCACTCTACCTTTAACCGAGCAGGTACCAATAATTTTCTGCCTTCGTTTGGCTACATAAAATCTTATGGACCTATTTGTTTTTGTTTTTTTTTTTTCCCTTTGTTTATGGACCTATACCTTCCTACTACTGTGCAGTGCAGGTTCGTTTAAGATATTAATGTTGCGATCCTAACAATTTGTTCCAGTTATCTTACTTCACTTCAAGCGAACTTCGGTCGACTCACTGGCTGTCCATCGTCTACTGTACATTTTTTCTGTAATCTGCAAAACGCTTGTTCAAGATTTTTAGCTATGTTTTTCGATTTCCACACCAGTTGCATGCTACTCAGCTGTAGACAGTTTTTATTTGGTTTTCTTTTCTCCATGATGGCCACGGCCCTTTAATTTGTATAAGGACATTTTTAAACATTTGTTTTACTCCCGGAATGGTGCGACTGAGCACAACCGGTTCCGTCTTCTTTATACTTAATTTATTTCCCTAGTAAGCAGTATAGCCAAAAGTATATCTAAAAATCCACCCTTAACAAGTTCTTCCTCTTTAGAACGCATCAACTATCATGATTGTGTATATTTCATAATTCGTGGTCCGTTAGTGGTAACATTAATAACCGGAGGTGGAACATATACCGTCACCTCTACTCCCAACTTAACTCTACCGTTCTGCATTATGCTCTATATTTTGTTTTTCAGGTTTTAATAATCGATATCTTGAAAATATGGACACCCTAATTGTGTGAAGGGGTGATTTTATTCCTGTTAAATTTGGTATACGTACCCTTCAGAGCGTTTATGCTATATAATCTCCACAGCTGTCAGCCCATCATGTATAATTATTTTTCTACTGTCGATTCCATCTCTATGTGGATATATCTGTAAGTTAAGGTCTGCGTGGGTGATGGTATTTCCAGAACATTAAAATGACACTAGTAAATAAACTATACTGTACCAAAGCCCTCTAACGGTATATACTTTTTTTTCCAGCGACAGGTCCTACATACATAATGATTTTTTTTTTCTAACAGTATATAATGAGTGGATGTTCCTATTTAAATTTCCCTTGAAATTGCATGGTTATTCTCGTACCAATAGGTTATGATATAGACATAATACCTTCTAGTTGTAATATTCTGTTATGTGCAAATGGTTTCTGCATACTTATAACTTGGTAAATTACATAAATAAATTTAAAATAAAACCAGAGGTTAACTGTCACTGGCTCGCAAATTTCTCTTTTACTTTACAAAGTTGTTAAAAAAATGTGGAGTTTATCTAGCACGTAAATTTCATATCAGAAACAGTTACAGTCCAGTTTATTTTTCTATTATTTGCTGCTTCATTGCAGAGGTTGTATTATTTCCAACCACTAATGGATTACATTCGGGTGAATCCATGATTAACTCATACTAGGATCATAATTCAGAGAACTAAATATTAATGGACAGTCCCATGAAATTTGATTTTTGACTTCCGTCTGCTGTAGACTTGCTTATTTATATGCAGACATAATTGGCTACTGTGATTCTGTTCATGTGTAGATAGTGTACTGTTTCCTGGAAGGTAGTCTGTAAAATTTTTCTTTTTCTTTTGATACACAGTCTAAATGACAACTCATATACTACTATTTTCAATTACAATACATAATTTCTCATATAGTTCTCTCCTATGTATGTATATACTAACGTCATTACATTCATCAGAAGAAGATTAAAGTTAATTCAAAATTTTTCCTGTGGAGAACTATGTATCCTCAGATTTAAACCAACTCTGCTTTAGAGATTCTGTTGGATTCTACTCCACAGATTTATTTTCTACAACTATGTAGAATTATAAAGGTGAATTCCTCATGATTACTTCTGTTAAATGTAGCAATTGAGATTCTAATATACAGTCAACTTTTATATGTAGTCAATTCATACTATAGGAAGTAAACACATCAATAATTTTAGAGACATACCACTCATGCAATTGACCAACCTCCCAACCTTAGAGTCCTTCTGTCTCCCAGAACTCACCCCCGAGCTGAGATCACCTCCTAGAACAGATCAACCTCTAAACTATTTAGGAGCAGATTATTTAAGTTGTTATTCCCCAAAGCCCGTTTCTAATTCTGCGTCCAGAATATTATGATGCTTTTCTTCCTGTTTGCCTAGGCTTCCCATTTTAGGGATTCTTTAAAGCTTTTTTATGCTTTTCCTCAGCTTTTCCAGCTTTTTACCTCTTCCCAACTACTTTCCTCATCATTGGGGAATTCAAAAATTTCCTCAAAAATCTAAATTTAGAATTAATTACTTTCAAGGATTTTTTTGAAAGATTGTGGGGATATATTTGCCTCATCCATCCTCATGGATTTAGCAAGTGACCTCATAAATCTCATTTTGGTCAATCTGCCAAATTAATTTTATTCATTTCTTCAATTTAAATATTTAATTACATTCACAAAATACTTATCCTTTGGGGTCCACTCCCCTTAGGATTAAAGTTCAAATGTCTAGCTTTAAAATTCAAACACATAAATTGGGGTGTTACACTGATCCATCGGTGAAGATAATCCATTACAGCATGAAATACCTTCTCTCTCTCAGAAATTACAACGCACCCCCTGAATCATTGTCTCTGGCATTAAAAAACATTAAGATCTACGCTGACATGATGGAGTCCTCTGCTAATATGAAACCGGTGATGGACGGAAATGAAGCAAACGCAGACAGTGTTATTTTAAATACTAATGTTTTAGAAAGCTTGGGCCGAATTTCCAAAACAACCATTAACACCTGTAGCAATGATACCTCGGTCACGATGAGTTCTAACTCGGTAAAACTCGGTGTCAATGCAGTTAACACCTGTAACATCGATTCCTCGGTAAAAATCGGTGTTAATCACTGCAGTGACACGGTCTCCACCGCAGACAGCGATATTTTAAATAATACTGTATTAGAATACCGGGGCGAGATTTCCAGAACAAGCTCCAACTCGGTGAAAATCGCTATTAATAGCGCTTCCAATATGGTTAACACTTATAGCATCAAAGGTGTCACTGAAAAAATCGGTGTCAATAACACTTCGAATACAGTCAACACTTGTAGCATCGGTGCCTTAGGTTCCAAAACTGTCAAACTTGGTGTTAGACCCTACAATAACACGGTTTCTACTTCGGTCAATAGAGTTGTCAGTCATTGCAATTACGGTGATTCCACTTCCATCATAAACAATGCTAGCAACACCATAGGTTCCACGTCGGTCGATCCTTGCAAGTCTTTGAATTTACGTAGTATAGATGGAGAGAGGTGGTCATGTAGTGAAATGAGCCATGAACCTTTCCATAATAGAATCAAAATGAGGGGAAGGCCACAAATCAAGAATGATAAAAATAAAAAAGTTGTGAATTTATCATCTTTAGAACTAGATCAAGTTTCCATCGATATTCTTGGCAAGGGCTTAGGCTTTGCAGTTGCTCCCAAGAGCATCCCAAATGAAGGCATCCTGTGCAGTATAGAGGAAGGAATTCAAGTATTAAATCTCGATGATAAAGAAACATTAAGACAAGAGTGCTCTCTTATTTTGAAGAAGGCCAAAGCTCTGAAAAGCAACTTAAATAAGGATGAACTTAATGCTCTAAGAAACCTACGCAACAATGAAAACATTGTGATACTTAAAGAAGACAAAGGTGGTGTTGCTGTTGTTCTAGATAATATTGACTATATGAAGAAAATGAAAGAGAATCTTGATTGCAGCAGCTACAAGAAACTTAATTCCAACCCCTTGCCGAAAGTTTTGAGAGAAGTCAAGAAAGCAATTAAGAATTCAGGGCTTGACGACAAGTTAAAGAAGAAGTTGACCCCTTCATGTGATGTCGTGCCCAGGATCTATGGATTACCCAAAATCCATAAAGACGGTATCCCCCTCAGACCGATCGTCAACACCATAAGATCTCCCACCTATGAGCTAGAAAAATATGTCGCTAAGATCCTAAAACCCCTTGTTGGGAACATAGATTCTTTCATAAAAGATTCAAATGATTTTGTTAAACTCATTAAAGATCAAAGAGTGGAAGAAGGTGACATCTTGGTTAGTTTTGATGTGATATCCCTATTCACCAAGATTCGTTTAGATGAAGCAATCCAGGTCATCAAAGAGGTTAATGATCCTGCAACAGCCAAGCTTAAGGAAATCTGCCTTCGGTCCACCTTTTTCAGCTTTCAAGGAGAGTTCTATGAGCAGGTATCAGGGGTCGCAATGGGTTCTCCACTATCCCCTATTGTCGCCAACTTATACATGGAACATTTTTAGGAAAAGGCCCTTGCCTCATATCCCTTAAAACCAGACTGGTGGAAAATATTTGTTGATGATACTAATATAAAATGGGCCCATGGAAAAGAGAATATTGACAAGTTTTTTCATCACTTGAACTCCATTTCCCCGGATATAAAATTTACCATGGAAACTGAAGAAAATAGATGCATTCCTTTTCTGGATGTTCTTGTTATTAGAAATGATGATGGAACCCTTGGGCACCGTGTATTCAGAAAGAAAACCCACACTGATAGTTATCTCCATGCCGATTCCTACCATCATCCAGCTCAGAAGTTCGGTGTCCTTAATACCCTTGTTGTTAGGGCCTTGAGGATATCTGATGTTGAACACCTTAACGAAGAGATCAACCACTTATCATCCATTTTTAAGGGTTTAGGGTATAAAGAAAGAGATATCAGGAAGGATTTAAAAAGAGCGGAGGGCGCAATCTTACCCCAGAAACGACTTGAACCCCAAGAAAAAGGAGGGAGGGTTTTTCTACCATACATTAAAGGTGTTACTGATAAAATCGCCAAGGCTCTAAGAAAGAACGACATTTTCACACAATTTTCGGTAGCAGGAACTATTAGACATAGAATGTGATCAGTTAAAGATGCTATAAGTCCAAAACAACTGAAAGGAGTGTACAAAATTGATTTTTCATGCGGGAGAAGTTATATCGGTGAAACTGGACGCTCACTCCAGAAAAGACTCAAGGAGCACGGAGCCGATATCAAGCATGAACGACTTCACACTTCGGCCCTTGCTGAACACTCTTCAAAAAATAAACACCAAGTGCGTCTTGAAGATGCAAATATCATTGCAAGAGAAGATCACTATTACAAAAGAAAAGTAAGAGAAGCCCTGGAGATCAAAAAACATCCTGAAAACCTCAATAGGGATGGAGGATATGAACTTAGCGACAGCTGGCGACCTCTTCTTCGACAAATCTACTCCTCAAGAACACATTCCTCCTAGGTATGAGTTTGTAGGTATATTATTTCAAGGTTTGTCTCCTTTCTTTAAGTAATGGTTTAACAAATAAGGAACTTTCTTTTAATAATTATTAACTTTAATTAATTTATTTTATATAAAATTAATTAATTTATAAATAATTATTAAGTAGAAAATACTTATTTTCTTCCCTTCCTTATTTGGTTTGCTAGATTAATATTTATTAATTAGAAAACTAACTAATCTGTAATAATTAAAGATAACTTATCAGTTAACATTAATAAGCGTAAATTTCTTGGTAGTATATTTAAACTATAACATTCCTCATTAAAACCTATAAAATTTTTCTGGGGTATTAAATAATTATTTATTTTTATAAAATAAAAATAAATAAACATTAATACTCTTTAGAAATTCCTTAGTTTAATTAATTAATTAATTAATTTTTAGAATAGATAGGTTGATTTATTTTTAACTTTTTATTTTTAATTTTAAATCAAATTAAAAATAAATAAGTTAAAATTTTCAAGCTATATTAAATTATCCTTAAATTTTTTATTTTTTTTTATAAATTTCCCTTAAATAAATTATAATAACCCTTAATTAAATTATAATAATCCTTAAGCTTTTTATTAAGTATAAACATCATTGATTTTATAGTGTTAGGATTTTTTCAAATCTTTAAAAATAATAAACTTATTAATAAAATAAAAATAAGTTTATTATTTTTAATAATAAAACTTTGAGAATAAGAAATAATAAAAATTTTAATAAAATAAATTTAGTAAGGTTATTATTTATTAAAAACTTAGTATTATTATTAAAATTAAAATTAAAATAATAAATAATAAATCTTTGAATTAAATCAAAAAATTAAAAAATTATAAAAATTAAAGTAATTGAAAAAATTTGGTCGGCCTGTGCCTTTCCTTCCTTCTTCGCTATTTATGGATTATAACCCTTGTTTTAATTCTTCATTCCAATGTCCTGAAGATGGATCCCTGTTGGGATTCGAAACGTCGACAAGTGTTTCGTGAGACTGTGGATAATCCAACAAACTTTTCAGTAAATACTTTGAGCCTATTTTTGAGGCACTTCCTGAAGTCCCAATTGAGCTCATGATAGCTCGTTGGAAATCCCTGTCTGTCTACTATCCAACCCAAGTGGAATTTTTCAATTTGGAGTTCATTCCCCCCCCCCAAAACTGCAATCTCCGAAGACTGGTTCCTGCTGGTGCAAAAAGTGGCAGAAAGGCCATTTTTGGAGGGTTTTTGACCTTTAAGACCACCCAGAACTTCATGAAATCTCTCAGCCATTCCTGAGCATGCATACTTTACCATAAAAAATCCAAAAATGTAAATTTTTCCTCCAGAAGATCTCCCAAACGTAAGCGCACGTCGAGTGGCGCGACGCGTCGGGCAGAAAAACCTGTTTTGCAACCAAAATTTCAAAAATGACAAAATTTACTCCAAATTTGCTAAAACATGGAGTGAAGTTCCCCCATCATGTGCCATGCTTAGACAAAAAATCTTCGGCCAATATTTGGAGTGGATCAGGCCTTCTTCACCGTTTCAGTGTCCTCCTCGTGCATGCAGTTCAGTGGCGGAATCACTGTCTTGTTCATAGGATGTGTCGGTGTCCGTCATGGTTTTTAAATGTGTATGAAAAGTGTATGTTTGATTTGTTGAAAATGAGAAATTATTTCTCGGTGTCTTCATCTCCAAGTGCCAAATGTGCCAAAGGGAAATGAGGGACTGTGAGGAATATGGAACAGTGGGGAAAAGTGGAGTTTCTGTCAAGTGGATTTAAAATATGGGACAATCACTTGACATGTTTGGGATATGGGATTTGGAGATTTTTTTTAAATGATCGGGAAAGGGATAAGAAAAGGGAGTGAAAGGATTTAGGGATAGGAGTAATGGGAATTTGCTACAAATGATATGGGAGAGGGAAAATGGTAGGAAATAATAGGGTTTAGGGATAGGGAAAATGGGAACAAGGGATATAGATGGTTTATGATGTAAGGGAATAGGAAAATAAAGTGTGGTAATGATAAGATGAGCAGTGGTAATAGATGGGGTAAGTAGCAATGATTGACACCAAACCAAATTTAAAACCCTAGGAGCATTCTTAAAACATGAGAGTAGGATTTTGAGTTTTTCGCATTTAAAATTTCATACCAACACCAAACACTTGTTAAGAGAAATGAGAAAGTGGCTTTGACTCACTTGAACAAGGAGAGACTGAGAAAAATTTGATGGGTGAAAGAAATGGCAAAAATCTTGTGTTCTGGCCCAATGCGCCGCACACCAACCCAATGCGCCGCGCCCACTCTTCTATGCGCCGCGCCATTTTGCAGGAGGCTTTTGGAGGCCTTCCCGATGTCCAAATTTGGTGTGTTATAGCTAGTTTTAAATCTCTTTGAGTTTAATTTCCAACCCAAGTGGAATTTTTCAATTTGGAGTTCATTTACCCTGTCAAAAATCAAATCTCCCAAGACTGGTCAAAATGAGCAGAATGAGGCTGCCTCAAGGCAGAGTGCTTTTGCAGTCAACTTTTGAAAGTCTTCCTCAACTCCAAATTGAGCTAATGATAGCTCATTGGAAATATCTTTGTGTCTAGTTATCATTGGACTCATCATGAAAGTCATTTGGCCAACCAAGCTAGGAGAAAGCTTGATTTTCCCAAGGTCACTTCAGAGGTGCATTCAATTATCCTAAGGCAACGGTATTTTTGACATTTCTCTAAAACCATGACACCTGTGTAAAAATTGAAGGAGGTTTTTCTTCCTTTTCCTATTTTGAACAAAAACCTCTCTCTATTTTCCCAAATTAATCTTTTATTTCTTAGAAACATCATTTGAGTGAAACCTATCCTGATGTGTGGAACAAGGGATTTGTCGAAATGAAGCGAAATGAAGGGGATAAGTGGCTTATAAATTCTTGAGAAACTTTTGGGAAGTAGGGAGGGATGTTAGAAAGCAGGGGAAAGTGGAATTTCAGAGATTGAGTGAGGGGAAGGGATCCAAAAGGGCAAAACATAGGCCTAGCCTAGAAAATTGCCAAGTTGTAGCAAGAAACTAGGGTTTGTGCAAAAATGAGGAATTTGGGGGATCTCAGTGATGGGAAGTGTTTAATCAGGTACATTAAGGATAGGGGAAGGTGTATGAACATCAGGATACAAGTTTTGATGATGATTTGACCATCCAAGAGAAATTACCTCCAAAACCCTAGGAGAGGGAAATGAAACTTACCTAGGCACAACTGAAGCATGAACAAGGTGTAAAATGACCCATTGGAACCTGACATGATGATGAAAACCCTCTGAATGATGGTACACTCAGCTGAATGGTGACATGGACCGACATTTGGACAACTTTGACAAGAGTAAAAGCAAACCCTAGACCTAATACCTAGTGACCAAATTTTGCTTGAAGACTCTTTGAAATGACAAAATTTGACCTTGACACTTTAAAATCACTTTGTAAGAGCATGTTTGATCACTGAAGAAAGGCTGCAAATACTGATGCTAACATTGGATCCAATGGGGATGGTAGCTCCTTGGAGGTGCCAAGAACTACAGATCTTTGGAAAGCGGACAGTGCCTTCATCCATCGGGCAATAGAATCAAAAACTCAAACTGAAATGCATGACTGAAAACTGATGACTTGACGACAAAAATTGACTCTCACTCAACTAAAAAATGACTCGATACTTAAACACAACCGACAAACTGGAAAAGATGCTCAATATGAAGCTTATTCAATACAACCTACTCTAACAATTTCATTCATCACCTGATCAAGTGAAATGAAACAACCAATGCAACCATGTAAGTATTGCAGCTGCTGTTTGGATTCTCCGCAAGTGCTCATTTATGAACAACAAGAGAGAACTACTGAAAGGCAACTCCCATGAAAACTTGTGAACAGATCCGTTGAATACTATGGATTCTCTATCCACCTCCAAAAACACTGCATAAGGATCTTGAAATTCATGCTGCATAAGGATCTCAAAATGCACACTAGGACTTAGCTCATACAATGGATTACTTCTCTTCTCCTCATACCATGAATGCAAACTTTGATCTGAGCTTTGTGATGAGCTTTGTGCAGAGACTCCTTCTAAAAATGACAAAGAGACTGGCTGCTGAATCAATTCTATATCAGCACACGTTTCAACCTTACATAAAGTCAATGGAGAAAGACTTTGACTGCAAACATCATCCAACACATCAGCAATAGGATCATCAAAAACTTGAGAAGACTGCTGTGGTGTATCCATTGAAACTGTCTAACATCCCACTGGTTGTTCATCTTTTTCTTGAGAGATATTACGAAGATTCTGCCTTATAAACTGAAATGCTTCGAAACAAAAGGGTACAGAATCCTCTTGCATCATTAAATCATGTATTTCAGCTTCCACGACTTCATCTGTAATCTGACCTTCAATTTTATTTGGTGGCTGCAAATCTGATGCTACAGGCTGCTCAAGAATTTCGTTATCTGTCTCATCCTCGACATTAACACTAAGAGATTTTTAATTTCTTACAGGCTGTTCATTTGAAGATTTACTATGCAATTTACCCTTCAAAAACTGGAATGATTCAAAACAAAATGGTACGGAGTCACCTTGTATCATTTGATCATATGTACCAACTTCCATGTTTTCATCTGCAGCTTGACAATCAATGGCATTTGGGGACTGCAAATCTGAATATGAGAAGTCTTGAAAAAGGTTTTCATTGCCCTCAAAATGGTCCAAATCAAGACTTTTTGACAGTTGATTTCTGATTGCATGGTAGTTATCTCTGATGAACTGAAACGAATCAAAAAAAAAGGCAAAGATCCTTCACTTACTTCAAAATTTGCTGCACTTTCCTCGTCATTTTCATAGTTGATATGCATCGGTTGATCACTGTACTCGAGCTGTTGAAAGTGAACTTCTTCCTCCTTCCACAAACTAGCTGCCGATTTATCTGAAAGGTTAGCTTCTGTTTGGAGAACATAATCATCATCATACTGATCGAACTGAGGCAAATCATCAGTATACAACACATCATCAAGCATACACGTCATATCAACAGCTCTCTCTTCTTCAAAATGATCTATAAAACAATTACTATGACAACTGGGATAAGAAACAAAATGTTTTGGATCAGCAACTTGTTCTTCTTCAATCAGCGAGTCATGGGTTTGAACATTATACTCATTCTTTGTGGTTTTCTTTTGCATCATTTCTTCTACTGCACTTACCAACATGTCAAGCTTTACCTCTAGAGATGTCGATTTCTTCGGATCCATGTTTTTCATCTCTTCTTCCTCCAACCTTGCCTTTCGGATCAGCAAATGAGCCTCTACATTCACTGCCCTATTCTACATCTCGTGAAGTGTTGCAAGATTCCTTTCTCTCAACTGAAACTCCATTTCCGGATCAAAGGCACCTGGGTAGTGCAAGAGAGCAGATCTAGGAGAAGGTCTTATATCAGCTGGCATTGAAAAATATACTTGGTTAAATCTGGCAGAAAATTGTTGTACTGTCTCCCCTGGCAGTCTTTTCAACTGGTTATATTCTTCTATAATCAAGAAAAGGTTCTGTCCGATCACCCACCTATCAAGGAAAACTTTGACAAACTGCTGGAAATCTGAGATGCTCGCATCAGGTAGGGCTTTAAACCAACTCTTGACTTGGCCTTGCAAAGAAAGAGCAAAAAACCTAATACTAACATCTTCATCATCAACTTCAAAAAGGTCTAGAAAAGTCTCAACATTCTGCACATGTTGCTCAGCGTTGACATTGTTACATTCACCGTCAAATATTGGTAGATATAAGTCATAATTTTTAGGGAAATCATGAATAACAGAAGGTAAAACAAGAGGTTTATACCTATCTGGGACTATAAAAGGTGTAGGAGTATATACAAGAGCTACGGGATCAGTCTTTTTTTCTCTAGGCTCATCACTCTAAAGAGAGTCATCATAAGATGTGGGAAAAGTAAGAAGGCCAGGATCAAAGGGAAACTCAGTATTTACACTTTTTGAATAGGTCGAGCGAAGATTTTGATCACCTTTATCATACAACAAATTCTGAAAAACTTTCAGGATAGCTTCAAGAACAGCAAAGAAGTAGTTTACAAGGAAGCAAACTAGATCCTGAATACCATTCCACTTTGGATACCTGAACTTTGTGTAAGATCCTTCCATTTTCTCAGAGAAAGAGTTAGTCCTCTAGTGGAGTCTCTACATTGAGTTGGAGTCACCAGGTGAATGATTTTCAGCCTTCTTATGTCTGATCGTTGTCCACCATCAACCATCATATCTGAACTTGATACATGTACTGGGGAAATTTACAAGTCAAGTGTCACGTTCACAAGCTAGACCGGAGATTGACTAAAGCAGCATTTATCTACTTCCGCTAATGCAAAGCAAAAGCGTTTCGAAGGCTACCTGGCATAACTTCAGGCTCCGTCTGTAGCTTATGAAACAAATAACACCAACAAGCAAACCATTTTCTTCCCCAGTATGGTCGCCACTATGTTATTGCCTAAATCCACCTTAGGCTGAAGGAAGGCGGGATTCAAGGTAACACCACAACATGCTCAGTCTGGTAGCTAGCCCTACCAGAATAGGAGAGGGCTATCTCCAGGTCAAACTCAGTTAAACTAACCAATAGGGTTTGAGATGACTAAAATGAATGCTAATTTTAGGCTAGGTATATGAATCAAGGAGTTTGGAATGATTTTTTAGGGGTTTTTGTTGGAAAAAGGGAAAGGCAATTTTTGGGCTTGGGGATGAGGCAAAATTCTTGCAGAGTTCAAGTTGGGGCAGGGAAGGAAATGGCTTTGATGTCTTAGATTCAATGAATGGATGGAAAAGAATTTTGAGGAGCTGAAGAGGGCAAGAGGGTTCAAGGATCCTCTTCAAACTGATGAAAACATATAAAACTAAACAAAAGTTTAAGGCAGAGCACCAGCAAACTAATGAATTCTACCTTAGTTACTCATTCGTTTAATTTAGAAGCAAAGAGAAGGGAAATGGCGTACATAAACATTAATGAAACTTACAAATACATGGAGAAAAACATCATCAAAACTCAGAGCCACAAGGATCCCAACAAGTGCTGCAAAACTCTGGCCTTTCCTTTGCCAAAAATACTGAAATGAATATACAATGAGGTGCCCAACTATTCCCAAGAGTCCAACCATGAAAATGACTCAGAAAATACATAATATAGACTAGCCTAACCCCTTCCCATGCCTCTAGGGGTCGATCTCATCCTTCTAGGAGCTGTTTCAACCAATTCTAAACATGGAACTGAAATCTAGGCAGCCAAACAACTTGCCTCTATATGCTAGGAAACTGATTCATTCATTTAATTTTCACTTTTTAGTGAATGAATCCTCTAGAAAAAGTAAAAATGTGCCAAATTTACATCATGTTCATGAAATTTCATCAATATAGATCATGAGTTACATCAAAAATTGAAACTAGTCAAAACTGGGTGAATTTCTGAGCTGAAGAGTGAAAATGGGGCCAAATTTCTCTATGCGCCGCGCCCAAAAACTCAATGCACCGCGCCACTTTGAGCCTATTTTAGGGGAACTTTATGAAGTCCAAATTGAGCTCATGATAGCTCATTGGAAAGCCCTGTCTGTCTGCTATCCAACCCAAGTGGAATTTTTCAATATGGAGTTCATTTGCCCCTCTAAAACTGAAATCTCCCAAGACTGGTTCCTGCTGGTGCAAAAGGTGGCAGAAAGGCCATTTTTGGAGTGTTTTTGACCCTTAAGACCATCCAGAACTTGATGAAATCTCTCATCCATTCCTAAGCATGCATAAATTTTCATAAAAAATCCAAAAATGTCGATTTTTCCTCCAGAAGATCTCTCAAACGTAAGCGCGCGTTGAGTGGCGCGACGCGTCGGGCAGAAAAACCTGTTTTGCAACCAAAATTTCAAAAATGACAAAATTTTCTCCAAATTTGCTAAAAATTTTAGTGAAGGTCCCCCATCATGTGCCATGCTCAGCCAAAGAAGCTTCGGCCAAGATTTGGAGTGGATCAGGCCTTTTTCACCGTTTCAGTGTCCTCCTGGTGCATGCAGTTCAGTGGCAGAATCACTGTCTTGTTCATAGGATGTGTCGGTGTCCGTCATGGTGTTGCAATGTGTATGACAAGTATATGTTTGATTTGTTGAAAATGAGAAATTAGGACTTGGTGTCTTCGTCTCCAAGTGCCAAATGTGCCAAAGGGAAATGAGCGACTGTGAGGAATATGGAACAGTGGGGAAAAGTGGAGTTTCTGTCAAGTGGATTTAAAATATGGGACAATCACTTGACATTTTTGGGATATGGGATTTGGAGATTTTTTGTAAATGATAGGGAAAGGGATAAGAAAAGGGAGTGAAAGGATTGAGGGATAGGAGTAATGGGAATTTGCTACAAATGATATGGGAGAGGGAAAATGGTAGGAAATAATAGGGTTTAGGGATAGGGAAAATGGGAACAAGGGATATAGATGGTTTAGGATGTAAGGGAATAGGGAAATAAACTGTGGTAATGATAAAATGAGCAGTGGTAATAGATGGGGTAAGTAGCAATGATTGACACCAAACCAAATTTAAAACCCTAGGAACATTCTTAAAACATGAGAGTAGGATTTTGAGTTTTTCGCATTTAAAATTTCATACCAACACCAAAAAATTGTTAAGAGAAATGAGGAAGTGGATTTGACTCACTTTAACAAGGAGATACTGAGCAAAATTTGATGGGTGAAAGAAATGGAAAAAATCTTGTGTTCTGGCCCAATGCGCCGCGCACCAACCCAATGTGTCGCGTCCACTCTTCTATGTGCAGCGCCATTGTGCAGGGGCCTTTTGGAGGTCTTCCTAACGTCCAAATTGGGCGTGTGATAGCTCGTTGGAAATATATTTGAGTATAATTTCCAACCCAAGTGGAATTTTTCAATTTGGAGTTCATTTACCTTGTCAAAAATCAAATCTCCCAAGACTGGTCAAAATGAGCAGAATGAGGCTGCCTCAAGGCAGAGTGTTGTTGCAATCCACTTTTGAAAGTCTTTCTCAACTCCAAATTGAACTCATGATAGCTCATTGCAAATATATTTGTGTCTAGTTATCATTTGACTCATCAAGAAAGTCATTTGGCCAACCACGCTAGGAAAAATCTTGATTTTCCCAAGGTCACTTCAGAGGTGCATTCAATTCTCCTGAGGCAACGGTATTTTTGACATTTCTCTAAAACCATGACAGCTGTGTAAAAATTGAAGGAGGTTTTTCTTCCTTGGCCTATTTTGAACAAAATGTCTCTCAATTTTCCCAAATTCATCTTTTGTTGCTCAGAAACATCATTTGAGTGAAACCTATCCCGATGTGTGGAACAAGGGATTTGTCGAAATGAAGCGAAATGAAGGGGATAAGTGGCTTCTAAATTCTTGAGAAAATTTTGGAAAGTATGGAGGGATGTTAGGAAGTAGGGGAAAGTGGAATTTTAGATATTTAGTGAGGGGAAGGGATCCAAAAGGGAAAAACACAGGCCTAGCCTAGAAAATTGCCAAGTTGTAGCAAGAAACTAGGGTTTGTGCAAAAATGAGGAATTTGGGGGATCTCAGTGATGGGAAGTGTTTAATCAGGTACATTAAGGATAGGGGAAGGTGTATGAACATCATGATACAATTTTTGATGATTATTTGACCATCCAAGAGAAATTACCTTCAAAACCCTAGGAGAGGGAAATGAAACTTACCTAGGCACAACTGAAGCATGAACAAGGTGTAAAATGACCCATTGGAACCTGACATGATGATGAAAACCCTTTGAATGATGGTACACTCAGCTGAATGGTGACATGGACCGAAATTTGGACAACTTTGACAAGAGTAAAAGCAAACCCTAGACCTAATGCCTAGTGACCAAATTTTGCTTGAAGACTCACTGAAATGACAAAATTTGACCTTGACACCTTAAAATCACTTTGTAAGAGCATTTTTTATCACTGGAGGAAGGATGCAAAGGCTGACACTAACATGACCATCAAGCAACAATGACTCACATCAAAGAAGTGTTCAACAGTTTCTCAACAACTCAAAGTTGTATTTCAAATGCTGACTGCAACTATGAATTAAGAAGCAATGCAATGTCACTGCAAATATTTTGTAAATGTGAAACAAAAACCATTGTGCAATAACCCTTTAAGGCAAATGATTTCTCTCTTCTTCAAAGAACTGTTTTAGACCAACAACTCTAATTCAACAAAAGGATGTTCACAATCTTGGATGCTTCACTATCGATGAGCAGATGGTCTTGAGCTTGATATATTACCTCACAATAAAGAGGAAGGCAAATTCCAAAAACTATGAGTAAGTTTTATGATGCCACCAATTTTCAACATTTGCCTTCACATTTTCATACCACACATCTTGGTCACGTTTTCATAATAGAGAAATATATAGCAAAAACTTCACTTTTCCACTATGTAGACAATCCATCTATCCATTTACCATCTCCTCTCTCTCTTCTTCTTTTTCTTTTTTTTTTCTTTTTGAAAAAAAAATTAGGGAAAAACAGAGGTATTATATGGGGGAGGATTTAACTAAGGGAGGTTTTAACTGGGGAAGGTAATTACAAAAAAAATTAAAAAAAATTAAAAAATTAAAGCCTGAAATTAATAATAAATGCAGAGACTATGTGGGAAGGGAGGGAAGGGGACAGGAGGGAGGCGAATGAGATGGCTGTGAAGGCCGAGAGGCGTAAAAGGGGAGTGTTGGGAGGGGGACAGGGATTATCATAGGGGAAGGGTGAGCGAGCGAGGGGGGTGTGAGGGAAGGGAGGACGGAGATGGGGTGAGCGGTCGTAGGAGTTGGGTATGGAGCTAGGAGGGAAGGTCGAGGGGCCAAGGGGTGAGGGGGTTGGGTATGGGTGAGGTGAGGGTAGTGAGGGTAGGTGGGTAGTATAGAGTGGTGAGTGTGAGCCGTGAGGGAGCAGATAGGGGAGGGGAGGGTCGAGCGTGGAGAGGGGGAGTGGGTTGGGTAGAGCCATGAGGTGAGGGGTGTAGTGTGAGAGTATTGCAGTGAGGGGTTCGTGGGTTGGGGAGCGCAGTTGTGAGGTGAAGAGTGATGGGAGGGGTAGGTTGATGCAGGTGGGTGGGAAGAGGACCGTGAGGGTAGGGCCGAAGGCCGAGGTGTGGGGGAGTGGTGGTTTGGGACGGGGAGGACCGAGAGCGAGTGTGGGAAATGGGTGGGGAGGGTAGAGGGGTAAGGGGTCAAGTGGATGCAAAGGAGAAGCAGTGAGTAGTGAGCAGGGTTTGAACGTATCAGAGGGGTGTGGCAAAGGCCGAGGGCCGAGTGCTCAATTTTTTTTTTTTTTTTTTTTTTAAGCAGTAAAATATACAGCAGATATACAGCAGAGAACTGGAGAAACAGTAGAATTTGTAGAATTGATTCACATTAACATAAATTTGTAGAAATTTGTAGAATTTTCAATAAAACTTAGAATTTTTTCAGAGACCCACTTTAGACAGTAGCAGACAATATTTTTCCAGGAGCTCTCCAACTCAATCCTTTCCCAAAATTCAGAGATTGCACAGTAAAAAGTAGGCATAAAGAGCAAAAAGATTGCAAAATTTGTAGTAAAAATTGAATGTAGCAGGGAGCAGTGAGAGAAAACTTGCAGACTTCTGAATGAACCCAACAGAAAAATTTCTGAATGCTACAAAAATTGATTCCTGAATGTTGCAGAAAATTTCTGAATGTTGCAAAAATGACCAGAATTTTTGTAGATTTACACAGGCCACAAAAACAAATGGCTCACACAATGTTGAGCTAGTTATGAACGTATCAGCTCTGATACCATGTTAAACACACACTTGGTGTATGAGGAAAGATAAACACACACATAGAAAGATAGGCATTCGTTGCTTATTTATTACACATAGATGTACATTTATAATACAATGGTGTGACTCTTGGATTCATCTTCCAAGGTCACTTGGACTCCTTTGTGACTTTTCGCCTTCCACACCTACCCATGGAGGATTAGGTGTTCAACACCTTGAAATGGGATTTTGGAAACTGAAAGAGGTTTTTATTAAGCATAGGCCCATATACAAAAACCTTTTTTAGTTTATGCAAATCAATCAGGGTTTGGAAATTATACACTCATCTTTGAAGCCTATTTTTCAGAATTTTCACTAACCAGATTTGTGAAAAATTGTAAAATTCAACTTGGAGGAGGTCCATCTCAGCATCCACGTGGCATAATGACACATCAAAACTTTAGTACACTCAGAAAATTAGTTGGTTGCAGTTGATAAGGGTTATTAAATTTATTTGTTGAACTATTAATTAAAGAAGTGTCCTTTTTGTATTCAAACTCTACAAAACGGAAATATCCCTAGGAAGTCTCCAAGAGATAGGATCATGTTTGAAATAGGTCTCAGAGGTGGGAATTCGAGGCTATCAAGGTGTCAAATCATTTGTATGAGTCCTCACTCTATTAATGAGATAGTTTTAGATTTATAAAGGCTTGGCAGATGTTATGTATGCACTACTATTGTAATCTTTCACTATCAGTAATATAATTTTGCAGTAGCTTGTTTCAGACCCAAGATTCATTGTATGTTCTTATCTATGCTTGTTTATCTTAGACCTTTTGATATTTATGTAGTGGCTCATGTGTAATCACTTGGAATTCATTAATATGCTCCAATTTCCTGTACACATGTAGTTGTTGTTTTGTCCTTTATGTGTGATTTGATAAGAATATAAGTGCCTTGGCTTCCATGACATTTGTTGTTTTGTAATTGAGGTTTACAATGACTCCATAAGCCCAATGGTAGAAAACCCTCTACATTTTCCACCTGAAATCATATACAATCAAGTCATTATCATAGAGTTAGTCATCTAATAGAGTTAAATCATAAGTTACCTTGAGAGAGCCCTCTCAGACTAAAGAGGCTAATCATCAGTCAAAAGCTGGTATGAAATAGTTACTCCAAGTTGACCATTGAAACAGCCCAACAGGACACAATTTGGTGATAACAGTATTAGTGTGGAGCATGAGGAGATATGAGTGTGGAGCATGAGAAGCTATGTAAAACCAAGTTTTTTAATTAATGTCAATCAGTATCTATTTCTTTGAAATAAAAAAAATAAACATCAAAATACTTACTTCACCATACATGTCAAGTTGTTAAAATTAAAAAAATCATAAGAATTAACTAAATTATAACTTTTTCATTTTTGTGACTAGGATGAGACGCCAAGACCAGCCCATTTATTAGATGGAAGAAGAACAAATCAACAAATTATAACTTTATTTAAAACAATTATTATTTTTATCATGTGGATAGGCATGTCTCTTTTCAAATATGGCTTCTTGAATTTTAATTTAATTATCAATAATTATTAGGTGGATGGTAGGAATTTAACCTCCATGGAAATTTCTAGGATATTTTTAGTAGTGTACACAAATCAAAAGTTAAGACTTATCTCCAAATTAGTTATGCATTTTTTTCTCTATTAATTAAATTGATTAAATAAAAAATGTCATATGAACAAAGTGTCAAATGAAATGAATTATGGTTTTTGAGCATGTGGTATTGATAAGTCATGGTATTGGCCCATACTATTGCAACCAAGTCTATTTATATATTAATAATATCATTTGTAAAGTGGGGGTAAATATCCATGAATAAGAATCTCGTTCCATGTTTTTTCAAATGTATAATTTGGTAGTTTTATGATTTTTTAATTTTAGCAACTTGAGATGTATTATGAAGTAAGTGCTTTGATTTTTATTCTAGATTGCAATATATCGACATTTACTAGCCATTT
The DNA here is from genome assembly GCA_034641835.2 of Pinus albicaulis. Classification (NCBI taxonomy): domain Eukaryota; kingdom Viridiplantae; phylum Streptophyta; class Pinopsida; order Pinales; family Pinaceae; genus Pinus; species Pinus albicaulis. The sequence goes on from JAXQQM020073425.1 coordinate 73,171, forward strand.
GATTTATATGGTTGTGCTAGTTATTAATAAAAAAAATTAATATATCATATATATGACAAACCATGGAGATTCACCCTTACTTTATTATGGAGATTCTTAACTTGTAAATAGGATTCATTACAATATCATCGGCCAATATCATGGTTTATCAACACCACATGCCCAAAAAGCCATAATTTATTTCATATGGAACTTGTTCATATAACATTTCTTTTAATTAATGAATTTAATTAAAAGGGAAAAAATGGCATAACTACTTTGGAAATAAATATCAGCCTTTGATTTTCGTATACTACTAAAAATATTTTAGAATGTTTTATGGAGGCTAAATCCTTACAATCCACCTAATAATTATTGGTAATTAAATTAAAATTCTAAAACATTTATTTTAAAATTGACATGTTTATATATATATATATATATATATATATATATATATATATATATATATATATATATATATATATATATATATATATATATATATATATATATATATATATATATATTACAATGGATTATATTAATATATACTCGCAAAAAGTAAATAAATAAATATTTGTAAGTTGTGTTCTTCATATTACAAAAGGACACCCTGAGAGATCATTTCTTCAACCAGGGGTGACGACATAGAGACCAGTGCTACCAAAGGTAAAAATTTACCAAGTTGAGACTACCTAAGACAATGTAAAACAAATAACTACAACACCAATGTTTACAAACCAGCTGCCTCTATTTAACTCTAAAACATAACCAGACAAGACAAAACAGTGCTCCACAATATGATATCATCAAATCACTGAAAAAAATGTGATTCCATTATGAAACTTGGAACAAAAAAACATATAGTAGCTAGCAGTAGAAACTAGTCCAATACCCTCTGTGGACTATTAGCCCAAGATGATGACAGGAGAGAGGGGAGAGGAGTTTTTATTAGGATAGATCCCAGCAGGAGCGTTAATTATTGTGGGAACCCCTTGTTAACACTGGAAAATCATACAAGAAAAAGACAACATTATTTAATGTCAAGCAGAAGGATTTACAGGGCTGAAAGACATTACAGAGTATGGAAAGTATTTAAAAATCTCTAAGGTCTGAGGAAAAATCAAATTTGAGAAAGTCATAAATGCTTTTGCGTGCATTATCCTTCATGAAGAATGCCTTTGTACGCCTTATGACCTGAAATACGCGCAATATTGGGAGTGGTGAAATGTCACTTTTCGAGACCACGCAAAGCATAGGACAAGTGATTTCTCACTTGAAGCCACCTAAGGACAGCCACCAACTTCTTCTTAGACATCAAGTGAGCACACAATGGAATATTTGGAGCACACAAAGGAATCATACCCCTCTCTTGGGTCACCATCCACAATGTACCAAGAGAGGGAAGGAGGATTTGAATTCTCCTATATAAGGCCACCATGAGATGAATAACTCGTGAACACATTGTTATGTTGGCCAAAATTTCCCAATAAATACTAATAGTGTGTGATCTGGAGTTGAAGATAGAGGGGACTCAATTGTTGGCCATGCAACAAGTTCAGCCCACCACAGTAGAGAGAGAGGGAGACTTTTCATCGAGGCAATCTTGGGTTAAAAACATCTTTGCATTAGGACTTATAACCCATGTTCTAGGGGCCCTTTGGCAAGAGGGTAAAGTTTCACTTTTATTTTCCTACTAGCGCTCAATAAGAGGGGCTAAGAGCCACAGTTTGAATTATTGTTGTCGTTTGACTCTTTTCAGAGCTAGTGTTTATTTTTTTTTAGTTTTAGTTTATTTTTAGTTCATATATGCATGTTATTTCTCTATCTAGTATGCTTATGATTATAGCTTGTTCCACTAACTTGCTTGACCCCACTTATGTTTCTGCCTGTTACCAATAACTTAAGTGGGTAGACAACACCCCTTAAGTTGGTGTGATTTCGTACATACGTGCACCAAGCACACTTCAACAAGATTGGCGACTCCACTAACGTTTATTAACAAGTTTATGTGATTGTGCATTTTTTGCAGAGACCTATGTTTGTGTTGTGGAGTGGAGCTAAATTTCCGCTAATTTCTCTTGGAGTCCCTAGTTCATCCCAAGTGACAGACTGAAGGAGAACATCTCCAAAAATTACTTTTGCAGGAATTTGCACGCTTTTTCTTCCCACAAACGCGCCCAAGGCGTGCGTTCAGAGCTAACCCGTGCACAGACATCGCGCATGTTTCAGCCTTTTACGCACAAAAGACAGAAAGAGAATATTCTCCCTTATTTCTATCTTTTCCTGCTTGTAATGTGCTTGGCAGCCCCTAATACACCTACCAGCACTAGTTGTGGTACCCCGTAGCTTGCTAAAGCTCACTCTTAGCTGCTTTTTGTAGGCTTAGTGTTAGTTTTATTTCAAGTTGATTTTTGCAAAGTTCACACATAGTTTAAGTAGGGGGGAAAATAAATTGCATTCTGAAAAAAAAAAAATTGTGTTTTGGAAATTTTGGTACCAACACATCTAGATAACTAGCCAAAGTAAGTGGCCCAAGACCACGCATGTGTAGCTAGTTTCTTTTTTCCAGTGTAAAAGTTATTAGTTTAGTTCAATTTTTGCACTAGGATTTTCGGGACTAGTATTGAATTGTTTATAGAAGAGAAAGTAATCTATGCTACATTTTCACCCTCTAGTGATCCTATGTAAGCATATGAATGCTCCCTATTCGCAACTTGTCATCTTCCTATAGTTGATCACATAGATTATCTAGGAAAAATAGAAAGTGGCCCATATCCGCACATGTTTTTCTTTTGAGCAAGGAACAATACAACATAGTTTAAATAGGGGATTTTGAAAAGGATCATCGAATATCCACACATTAAAACTATGTTCTTGTCCACTTTGTGCTCGCATGCATTCACTCACTAAGAAAAGCAAAGACACCTAAAACTAACTTAACCAAACTCACTAAATTCTCCCCACAAGGTCCACAAAATAATGTATAGCTTAAGTTAGGATCAAGGGGGTAGGCATCCCATAAGCCGCCTTGATCATTCTTCATCTTGAAAAATAGAAGTTTGATAGTTTAGGGAGCTTCCAATCCACCTATCAGCCTACAAAAAAGAAAACCTGAGCATGGCAGAGACCCGTTTCAAGGGGGGTTAGGCTTAGGCACAGTGCAGCCAGGTATCAGTCAGGGCTACCTGACTTGGCTGATACTCGGTACTGTTAGTTAACTTACCAAGAAGCCCAAGACTCGAATGCTCACGTGGGACTGTGGTACTTAGTGACCAAAAATAAGGCATCCTTTCCCTATAGGTTATGGTGCAGGCAAGGACCAGACCCTCTACCCTTACCTTGGTGGATTTTCTTCAGCTGACTGGGGGTGTCACCATCTCTTATGGGACATTATGCCAGCACTCGCAAGATATCTTCTCAAGTACCAGTTATTTTTGAATGTGTGAGGACGAATAGGTCTTCTAGGATTTTGAGTATCATATGCAAACAAACAAAAACCACTTTTTCATTGCTTGACCACATAGAATTAATTTAAAGGGAAATTTTATTTTATTTTCACTTTTTTTTATGTATGTGACCAGAATTTTGCTTTAAACATAGACTTTATCCTCTCAATTTTTTTCTAAAACCAAACCTAGTCGACACCAGAATGGACCCAACGGGACATCATTGATCTAGGCGTCTTTTGGACCTCCCCCCATTACCAGGAGGGGTTCGATGTCTTTCGTTGTTTAGGCGTCAAAGATGGAACACTGCCACCATTATTGGTTCGTCCTTTATTGGGGAATCCTTAGTTGGGAACCCTAGTTGGTCTCCCAACACTACACCACACACCAATCCTCCCACAACCCCTAGGGGGAAGAGGAGTGCATCCCATTAGGGAAGCCAACCGAATACACAGTAGGGTACATCGCAGACCAACCCTCTTCCTAACTAGAACTTTGTGTTTTCGCACATTGCAATGGTGTCAACCTCCCAGTCCCTTTTCTTAGATTCATTGAATCTACCTAATTTAACCAAGCTAACGAATGACCCCATCACACACAACCCTACATGGCCTCCCATGCCCATGAAGCTCCCTTCGGATATTCCAAAGTTCAATTGAAATCAAGTGGAAGACCCAGGTAATCATGTCAGGACCTTCCACCTGTGGTGCTCATCGAACAGTATCATTGATGACACTATTTGATTGAGACTATTTCAGTGCACTCTGACAGGAGTAGCCGCGAAGTGGTACGTGGAGCAACCCTCAACTTCACATGGAACCTTTGGCGCCCTTGCCACCATGTTCCTAACATATTTTCAGTTACCCATTCACCACGATTCCAAAATCAAATTACTGACACATTTTAGACAAGCCCCCACCATCCATATCTCAGACCATCTCCATGAATGGAGGCGGCGTCGTATTTTATGTAAAGCTAAACTCGATGATCAGGTTCTCTTATATTTGTTCTTGAAAACTCTTACAACAGAGATTTCAAAGGATGTGGTGCAGCAAAATCCCACATCCGAAGTGGATGCCATCAGTAAAGCCCAGCATCTTGAGATGATTTATACGCAGTCAGGATACATTTACAACATCCTGCTTAATGCCCTGCGCCTGCAAACTTATCAAGAATTTCCAAGCACATCAAACTCTTCAGACGGGCTAATTGGGTCATTGACCCAAGGTTACCTAGGCAGCAGCAGTCAAAACCCCGGTTACATGTACATTTATACTGAGAACATACCTCAACCCATTTTTCAAGTCATCATATGCCTCAGTAAAATTTGACCAATAGGGTGCTAGCGTATCACCAGGGAGGACCTTATCCTCCGGTTGAGGGGACCCAGTACGCAGAAAGAAACACTGACGGAAGAGCTCCACTCCAATAGCCAGGTGCAAACCAGGGACCGCGTTATGCTCAGTCCCTAGCACAAGACCCGCCTATGCAGACCAATGCACAGGTGAAATTTGTGTACCATCCCAAAACCAACCACACCAATATAACCAGGAGAACTACCCTCCTAACGTGGTGAAGAAAAAATCAAAAAACAAGCCAAAAGTGAATCCTGGACAGGGGGGCAACAACCAGCAATGCCCTCCGTGATCCCAAGCTGGAGGCAACTCCAACCGAAATCAGAGCCATGAGACGAGAAATGCCCAACAGCAGAGAAAAATTCCACCTCTTCTAACAAACCATTATTGTTCGGTATGTGGTGAGTACGGCCACTATACTCACCACTATCCTGATCTCCTTGAGCTGAAGAAGCTACTGAGTAACCAAGGACAAGGAGGCTCTTCCCAGCAACCAACTGTAATGCAGGAACCTTTCCCCCATCAAGGGACGGTCAGCACTCAACAGCAAAACCCAGATGACTCCAGGAAAAGCAGCCATGAAATCTACATGACTAGTGAAGAGATGTTTTTCCAAACATGGAATCGCAATTACGACACCCCACCAGGCACCAAGACATCAGCGGAAAGTACGAGTGCATCGAGTGCACCTTTGACCATTTCAACGATGCCTATAGAACTATTGCTAAAAGTGGCAAAGGGATCCAATAGGCGAGCAGGAAACTACTCCAAAGCGGCCCATAATTATAGCATCGTGGATGATTTAGCACAATCTCTCGCTCCTATTTCAGCTTTGGAAGTATTGCAGCCATGCCAAAAACAAGGTAAAGCTCTACTTTCTGCGTTAGGTGCTATCGACCCTGCCAATACATGCCTAATGGATTTTGACTTAGACAAAGCCACCCGCAGGCTTCCTTCCATGGTCGCCTTCCAGATACCAGTGTCGGTCCAAAATATCACAATTCACTGATGTGTCATAGACGAGGGTGCATCCACGTGCATCATGTCCAAAATTTTTTGGAGAAGTTAGGTTCTCCCGAACTAAAACCATCAGTAATTACACTTAGAGCATAACCGACGGTCGTCCATCAACCCTCGTTGGCCTCTACCAAAACGTCTCAGTCTGCTTAGCCAGAAATATGGTCCACATAGACATTGAAGTCTTGGAAAATCACTTTGACTACAATATACTACTTGGGTGGATTTATATGTACGCCAGGTCAGCCATAGCCTCCTCCTTCTTCTACATCATGATGTTCCCCCACGAGGACCGCACCATTACTATAGACCAATTGACGCATAGAGAGAAGAGACCCCTAACAAACACTGATGTAATTCTACCCTATGTAGATACATCCTCGGATGCTCTCTCACAGCACCAAGCATATGGCCCTGTCCAGTTCAAACCATTGTTCGTTCTAGGGTCATTCCTAGGAGATCCACCCATAATCCCTCAGTCATCACCCAATGTCATAGGGGCTCCGGTGTGCATGATGTCCACATCAGGCATCGAAGCTAGTTAGGACACGAACATAAGTAGTAATGGCACTGAGTCATCAGCAACGACAACCTCTCTAGCCTACATCACCTCCCAAACCCCTTTCCTCTATCCCCCAGCTGGTTTCATCTCCCAGTAGGTTTTCGCAACACTGGTATTACCAAACATATCATTGGAAATACTAGTTTGGTACCTCATTCCCCCTATGGGAACAGGAGCCACCCACGTCACTGCCACAAGATTGAAGCCCCTCATTCCCGAGGAGGCCCCACCCATCCAAGAAATGGTCGAAACCACCCTTGCAAAGGAAATTCCCCTTACAAAAACGGTGATCACGGCTAAGAAAACTGAGAAAAGAGGAAAGAAGACGGTGACCCCCACCATACAACAAGAATCACCAGTATGTGCCATATGCGACGTAATAGGTCACCCTACCCATATCTGTGGGGAGCTGGATGAATTAAAACTACTCCTTGGCTCTGAGACAAACATCGCGATGTTGCGTTCCCATAAAAAGGAACCTACCACCAAATCTAAAGGCAAAGAATTGCGTACCAATCACACATGCACTCTCTGTAGCAACTATGGGCACTATACCCATCAATGCCCAAAGATCCTGTGATATAGGGACACCTTACATGCCATTGAGTGATCCTATCAAGAGGATCCCTCCACCCAGGCATCCGAAAATGAACCTCATACCATCCTGTACCTGCAGGATGAACGAAGGGCACAAGAAAGACCCGAGTCATGCCCCTTCCTATTATATGTTGCACATTGTGCGATGAACATGGTCGCTTCCTCGAAGAATGTGCAGCCTTGGAACTCATCCACAGATGGTATCCTATAGAATGGGTTTACTAAATTGGATTGCAGGCAGCGTAATTCACATGTTCGTTATGCGCCGACAATCACCTTTTGGAGAATTGTTGCTATATCCCTTATTCCCCACACAGAATGGACCACTGGCACAACGTAATGTGTCGGTCAATCTTGTGCAACCCTTCCTAGGCTCATCAGCAACCATACAACCAGGAGAATTATGAAAATCCTCCAAATGTTGCAAAAAGAAGACGAGGAACAAACAAAAGGGAGATCCTGGACAGGGGGCAGTAATCGGCAATGCCCCCCCAATCTCAGTCTGGGGGCAACCCCAACCGAAATCAAAACTAGGAGCCAAGTAACAACTCCCAAGGGAAAACTGGAGCTTAGAGTATCTGATCACTAGACCAAAAGCAGCACTATGATCAGCACTCCATAACACCCAGAGGCAATGCCACATATCCACACTCCCAAAAAATATATTTTTAGCACCGGTAGGTATGCCTTCTCTCATCTTCTTTTTTAAAGCTCATGACTTTCAATAATATTTGATAAAGAAGATGTCTTCACTTGAGGTAGTTTTTTTTGCAGGAAAATCTCGCAAACCCTTCACAACTCCATCCACTGAAAGTTCCAGAGCAAGTATCATTCTATCCCTAGCATGATAGAGTCCCAGAAAACTCTGCATATCCTGACATCATTTATCCATCAGAAATCAACCATAAGTTCCACATATCTAACCATGCACGTCATAAACATCCTCGTTGGTCAGTAGAGCCTCCCCTCCATGGCGCTCGTCACCCACTGTACACCACGTATCACAGCAAAAGTGACGCCATGGCCATACCACTTTATTCTAGGAAGAACCTCATGCCCATCCGTCCACATTGCATGAAGGTCAAGTTTTACCATACAGAATAAAACCCCCTTCCTAGATGACCAGGTTATACAAGCATATCAAAAGCGCACTACTGCGGCTCGCATTTGGCCCACCATACCTCCACCAGCATCATCCCATATATGATACTTTTTCATCCTCTTCATCAACCTCACACATGAGACCAACCAATGGGCCCCCCACCCTCAACAAAACACTTTCCTCGCAACATCAGTGATTGACCACTTTCATGTTTTGGGGTACCCGTCTCTATGTTTTGTACAAACCAAACCCGTTATTTTATTCTTTTGGTAAGTGTACAAAGACCACAAATGGTGCACTACGTCCCCCAACCCTCTCATCCATTTTTTTCTCCCATGGCATCAGTCCCTGAACACCCTTGATCGCAGTATTACACCCCCCCCAACCCCCAGCACAAGCCACCATGACATTCATAGCCAGTTTATACCCACCCCAGAAGTCCTACCAACTCGAGGGATTTCCTCATCATAAATGACTATGACTGTCGCCAAGCTACTTAGTATACTCTGACCTTAGGCCACTAAATCCCCATCATCAGTTTTCAGTCAGCCCTCGCCAGCATGCTTATGTTAAACCCATCACATCCAGGTCCTTGACCCCTCATGTCGACAACCCCTCGTTCGGTTGAGGCGTCCTTTTTGTCAACTTCGACACCTATTTTCCAAAAAGGAAGCAGTACCTTGGATTACCCCTCTCCATAAAAGGGGCATCCTCGGGTGGCACTATGGGAGACATCATTTCCCATAGATTTCATCGATCCTCCTGACATTCAACTACAATAAAAGCTTTCATGTCAAGATGGTATCGTACCTTACAACCATTGCACTTTGATCAAATTAATCAAAGACCCATGCCTCCATAAGCATCTATTTCAGCAATGCTTACATGGGAAGGTCCTAACCAGCACCTATGCGTGCAATGTGGAGCTATATGCCATACCAAGTTTACGCATATGGGTACCATATTCCACCTATTGTCAAATAAAAAATGCCCTGGAGGGCGTCAGTAGTCATCGTCAGCAACCACCAGATCACTACCATATCAGGGATACATACATAACATATATATGTCAAATAGATTTGTTTAACTAGCCACAGCATCACGAGCATGGGACATTCCCGCCTCGTAGAAAATTTTTATATGTATTGTATTATATTTTCTTATAGGGGTCCTTTAGGACATGGTCATTCTTGGAACTAGTGTAGGGTATTTACAATTCCAAGCTTCACGCAAGTCTCTCTCTCTCTCTATGCACGATATACAGAAAAGAAACTATAATGTACTTCGGCTATACAGTTCTTCCTAGACCTCACACATTAGGGGGCATTAACACTTGAAAGTCGTACAAGCAGAAGACAACATTATTTAATGTCAAGAAGAAGGATTTACAGGGTTGAAATACATTACAGAGTTTGGAAAGTATTTAAAAATCTCTAAGGTCTGAGGAAAAATAAAATTTGAGCAAGTCATAAATGCTTTTGTGCGCATTATCCTTCCTGAAGAGCGCCTTTGCACGCATTATCCTTCGTGAAGAGCGCCTTTGCACGCCTTATTACCCGAAATGCGTGCAATCCTGGGAGTGGAAAATTTTCACTTTCTGGGACCAGACAAAGCATAGGACAAGTGATTCCTCACTTGAAGCCACCTAAGGACAGCCACCAATGCCTCCTTAGACATCAAGTGAGCACACAATGGAATATTTGGAGCACACAAATGAATCATACCCCTCTCTTGGGTCACCATCCATAATGTACCAAGAGAGGGAAGGAGGATTTGAATTCTCCTATATAAGGCCACCATGAGATGAATAATTTCTGAACACATTGTTATGTTGGCCATAATTGCCCAATCAATACCAGCAGTGTGTGATCTGGAGCTAAAGATAGAGGGGACTCAATTGTTGGCCATCCAACAAGTTCAATCCACCACAGTAGAGAGAGAGGAAGACTTTGCACCAAGGCAAGCTTGGGGTAAAAACATCCTTGCATCAGGACTTAGAACCCATGTTCTAGGGGCCCTTTGACAAGAGAGTAAAGTTTCAATTTTATTTTCCTACCAGCGCTCAATAATAGGGGTCAAGAGCCACTGTTTGAATTATTGTTGTCGTTTGACTCTTTTCAGAGCTCGTGTTTATTTGTTTTAGTTTTCGTTTAGTTTTATTTTATATGTGCATGCTATTTCTCTATCTAGTATGCTTATGATTCTAGCTTGTTCCACTAACTTTCTTAACTCCACTTCTTTTTCTGCCTGTTACCAATAACTTAAGTTGGTAGACCACACCCCTTAAGTTGGTGTGATTTCGTACATACGTACACCAAACACACTTCAACAACCCTTACTGCTCATTCAAGTTAGTATCTAAGTCACATACAGAAAACCTCTCCACCCTAGTCAACTTGACCACGATATCATCCAATTTGTTGTGAATGTCCTGAAGAATTATCTTGATCTTCTCTTGACCTAAAAAAATCTTGTAATTATGGACCTGGTTATCACAAATGACCATAGCAAAGTTTCCAACTAAAATGCAAAGAAATATATGGAGGAAGTGAAGCCTTCGCTTGCGAAGTTTCTCTGGATCGAGAACCCACTTGAGGTTGTTGCCTCCAAACCTCCAAATCAGAGAAATATATACTATCCCCAAACTCCTTTTCCTCTAAGTGAATAATTTCCTTCCTCACTTCAAGATGAAATGAGTCAAATTGGATTTCCATTGACTCTGATCCAAACACACTATCGCAACAAGAAGAAGATGAATATAGTGCACCGCCACAACAATTGGGTAGTCTCTGTCGAGGGGCCGTGGTTACATATAAACTTTGGACGTGGTAGAGAAATATATCTTGTGAAAGTAGAGGGATTGGGATACTCATTGTCAAGGGTGAGTAGGGTCTCTACTCCAAGAAAAAAACAACTACTAAGGTAATGAGAGAGGGTGAACCATGTGGCAACAAAAAACATAAAAGGATGCCACAGAGCTTGAAAATGAAAGACACCCCTAACTCCTTGAAACCCCAACCTTTGAAGGAACAAAGAGAAAAGGAGGTCAAATACTTTAGAGAAACTATAGGTATAACCAAGCCATATAAATTTTCAAAACCAAATGGAGAAGGTACTATGGTACTAGACTCTGCATATTATCATTGGACAACTGAAAGAAATTCTGGCAAAGTTGAGGATTTGAGGTGACGCAGAAGGAAACATAACCACCAACTCAAAGGAAGGAGCGAACCCCTAGTTATGTAAATTGAGCACAAATAACATTGGCTCTTACAGTGGATCACCTTATTATAGATCAAGTACCATACCACTAATAGCAAGAAGATGAAGGAGAATGATAAGAAACAAACCTCCCTAAGGGCCAGAAGAGACTACCTTACTCATCCAAGCATAGCTTGATGATTTTAATCCCTCACCAACAGAAACTAAACCATAAAAATGTTTCCACCCTGAAAGCTTACCCATGCATATATAGCATGGCAAGGACATGTGAGGATGGAGTCGTTGAGTGAAATAACCGATATGAGTGACATCCATGGCAAGATAGGAGTAGGATAGGACATGTTCCCTAACCAGTGCAATAAACTAAAGAATCATGAGCTCTTGAATAAGCTCTGCCAGTGTGTTAGGAAATCCTCCACCCACGGTCAATCTACCATGATAAAGCCTACCCATATCAGATGACAAAGGATGAAACACAATGCCAAAAACAATTTTGTACTCGGATCCAAATGAAACCACAAGGATGCATTAAATCCGACATGATCGTAGTAGGTGATCCAAGGCTTGTAAACGAGGAGGGTGCCACATGAGCACCATAGAATGACAGGTGTAGGGAATGGCTCTCGAACTAAGGGTCGCCTCCTCGTGTGCCATTTTCTTGATCGACATGTTAATCATGCAGCCCAATAGAAGATGTTAACTGTAATACCACCCCCATCAAGGACCTTGAAACTAAATAAATAAATAATATATTACAATGACCTTGTATTAATCGTTTGATCTAAGAAGAACTTGAGCTTTATATTTAAAATTTTGATGACAAGTATTTTTTTAAAGTTCAAGATTTTTTTTTGTTTCTTCTTATTTACATGAATAAAAAATTCATAAGACACTAAATCTTAGATAGAACTTAACCTTTATATTGTAAAAGTTTTATTATAAATAATTTTTCAAAAAAAAACAATTTGATCCATATATTTCTTCTTATCTACACAAATAACGAATTAATTACAAGAATAACAAAGTAATTAGAAATATGGTGTGCATGGAACTTGAGTTTTATATCTACATGAATAACAAAGTCTTATCTACATTAATAACAAAGTAATTAGACAATATGTTGTGCATCGAACTTGAGCTTTATAAAAGTTTGATAATTAAGTACCTTTTCAAAAGTGGGCAGAATCTATATATTTATTCTTAGTACATGATTAAAAAAGTAACAAGAGCAACTGGTGTAGCATTAGTCCCTACCAAAATGTAATTCCAGTACTATGAAACAATATACATGGAATTATTTTAATGACAACAATTCATACATGTCCTGGTCTTGGAATTCATACTAGTTATTTTCCCCTAGAATTTGTACTTTTTCTTCTTCCCTATTGGAACAATTTTCCATGGCTTCAAGCTCTTCACTCGTTACCAGTGTGTAAAAATCTGGGATCAAGCTTCTAATGAGATGCAATAACACCAAAATCACAGGAATTGACACACTGTTTGCTCCGAGAAATTGCTCCATGGCATAAATACAATCGATCCACTACCTTTTCTAAACCAGTTTGTTGGACCAAGCATCCCATATTCATGTTTATTATATTCACTCATTGACATGACTACATCACATGGCTCGATAAATAAATCTGTGACTTATATTTTTAAATTAATAATCACTTACTTCCTCTCAAGACTAGTCATCGATGGTTTTTACTTGGAAATTTTTAATATATTCACTCATTGATGGGATTATGCACCACATGGCTTGATAAATAAATGTGTGGCTTATATTTTTAAATGCGAAATCACTTACTTCTTCTAAAGACTAGTCATCCATGGTTGTTACTCTGAAATGTTTTCTTCTTGGTCCTATTACTTAGAATTGGCCCTTGGGGTTGGGTGTGAACTTAGTTGTCTCTATATGGTACATGTTGTGTAAAAACCCTGGTCAAAAATCCATGTAAAAGTTAATAAAGGTAAAATAAGACCTTGGTCATGGGACACATATTCCAAGTTGAATGTTGGGAAAAATATCCTAGTGTGGGTGTTCATATGGTTTATTATGGCTATGTAAATTGTAAAATGCAATGGAAAAGTCTTTGGAAAGGCAAAGTGGCATTTATTGGCATTTATTTATGAAAAATAATGTAAAATAGGAGAAATGGAAGGTGAAAGGTCAGAGGTTGCATGTGAGGAGGAAAATGAAGGAAAATAATGGAAAATCGAAGAAATTAGAGGCCTCATTAATAAAAAGGCTTATGAGGATCAGTTTACGGAATTTTGTCAATTTAGTTTTGGAGCTCTCTTTCTATTTTGTCTCTCCTACTCTTAGACACTTAGAGTTTTTCTTGGAGCACTCTTGGAGGAGTGTGGCATACTTGGGATTTAGAGCAAGAAGGCAAAGGAAAACAAGGAAATTGCAAGAGGGCATCAAGATCAGCAGTTATAGTGGGTTTTTCTTGCAGGTATCGAGTTGCATGTATGATTTCCTTACTAGTTTTGGCATGCATGGCATATGCATGTGTTTATTGGTTATTATTTTTCATTGGCATGGAGGATTGTCTGGATTGAAAGTGGTTTTTCCTAGCCTTTCCATTTCATAGATAGCCATGGTTTTGTGGGTTTTACTTATTTTTATCTAGCTGGTTTTCATGTGCCTTTGGCTGTGGGTTGATTTATTAGTTCTTTGATGTCTTGGTTGGAAAAATGCTCTAGAAGCCCTGTAATATCTTGGGTTAAGTTATTAGTCCTAGAAGCCTTGGTTGGACAAATGCTCTACAAGCCCTTGGTCGGTTGAGTTACTAATCCTGGAAGCCCTGGTTGGACCAAATGCTCTAGAGCCCTATACAGCTTGGGTAGATACCAATATGGTGATTTTCAGTGATGGTCGATCGTGAGGTGGAATCATTGGTTCAGTGTTGAGGCGGTTTTGCCTCTAGAATACCTGGTTTGGTTTAAACTGATTTTTTTTATGAGATCCTAAATTCATGCTTGGAATATGGCACAGGGGTGATTGGATGAAAGAGAGATTTGGTTCAGCCCAATCTATGGTCAGGTGGTTCATGGAAGTCCCATACCTAGTCAACCTATGAAATAATCAATAATATCTCTTTCTCCTTGGTATTTTATGGTTAAATATACTTGTTTACATGTGGTTTATATGGTTGTTATATCCTTGATATTTTTGTTGGTTATATGCTGGTTATGAGTGAGTTTTATGACAACGTTGATGTATGGCTCTCATCATGTTTTGATTAATAAATGAATGTACAATGAATATATGGCTTAATATATGGTAATGCAGTTATTGTGATGAGGCATCAATTCTTTTTACTGATTCTCAGATAAGTGTGATACCCCTATTCTCATATCTGTTGTTATGACCTGTAGATTGCATATGTGTGATATGTTCAACGAAATGCCTCTCATGGCTAGTAAGGGTATATTCAATACATTATTCAATTTTTTGCATTAGCATATTTTTTCCATGTTATTTATCATTCCTCGGAGTTTCATGGGGTTATGGGTAGTGGCCTGAGTCTTGTCCCTGAAAAATTTGCACGGAATCTGGAGTCATTGTCACAGAATTAGCTGGAAAAGTCCCAATTCCCAAGCATGCCCTTGTTATGGGAGTGACTAGAGGGTCCCAGTCACATGCATTCCCATGTCATGGGAATGACTGAGGCTTTAATGAAGTAAAATGCCAGGTTGTCTCAAGGGCTAGTCACCTGGAAGGGTTGGATGGCTCCTGGGGGTTTTGTTGCACGTGTAGAAGGTCATGTTGGTTATGTTATGTCGGTTCCATTTCCTAAATTGATGCAAAGGGATTTGAATCATATCATAGTAACTCTTCATTTCATGGTTACCCCGGTTGGACGGTTATCTCGGTAGATGTGGGAGGAGGGTGTTACAGAGTGGTATCAAACCATGGTTTCGTTCTCCTTGGGTGATTTTTGGTTTTTGTTCTCCTTGTATGAATGTGCTGTCGTATGTCCATGTTGGTTGCATATAGGTCATTATGCTTTTGGTCTATGTGCTTGTTTTGTATGCATAGTGTTGGTCATGATTGCAGTGGTGTCGCCATGTGAAAGTTGATGGTGTCGTTGTTGAATATATTTGTTGTGATTTTATGTTGTTCGTGCATGGTTACGTGTGTCAGTGTTTCTATGTTGTTATGCATACATTTACTGAATGATGGTTGTTGTGCATGAAGTCATGGTATGTGATTATCATAGTCATGCATTGATAACTGGATAATGGTTGAAAAGATGCTTATATGTTGATCTAATTATGTTTATATATGTATTATGCTAAGTTCATTGGTCTTGCAGATGAGATATCCTCCCTGAACTATAATAAGGTATGTTGTTTTGTTTATGATTTATTTTATCTGACATAATATACCTTGTAGGAAGAAGAGATCAAAGATGACTAGCAAGGTGGTAGAGTACAAAGATTCTCCCTATTAATCGGATGCACAGCATGGTGTTGGGAACTCTTTTGACTTAGAAAAAAAATTGAAGAGTTTGAAGGAAGAAATAAGAATTTGCAAAGCAGAAAATGACATAATCATGCATGCACAAGAGAAACAAACAAAATTTAATGCAGTAATTCTTAATAGTTTATCACAATTGCAGAAATAGGGACCTCTTCGAATCAGCTATGGACAGGAGGATAGGACTAATGGGGCATATGGAAGTAGATCCCATAGTGGGCATAGGTTAGATAGAGATGACACAATCAAAGATGGCAGGTTCTTGGATACTCCAGACAAGAGAGGAAATGAACACAAGTTTTATTTGAGTGTTGGTTCTAACAGGTATCATGGTTATCATCATTTTCAACATTACAGGAGGAGTGATAAGGGATATATGTCGAATGAGTTTAAGAAATAAAATCCACCTAAATTCGATGGGGAAATGAATAAAGCATAGGATGAAGAAGCATGGTTGCTTGGAATGAATAATTTCTCCAAGTTACATGATTACTTAGAGAACATGAAGGCCATAATAACTACATTCAATCTTAAAGGTAAAGCAGATATCTAGGGGGAAGATGTAAAGAACATCAAAATATCTATGAGGACGAGTTGACTTGGAGTGAATTCAAGAGACTAATTAGGAATAAGTATCTATTGGAGAGATACTTTGACAACAGGGCAAAAGAGTTTTATGAGCTAAAGAGGGATCTATGGTCAATGAGGAGTACACTAGTAGGTTCTTCAAGTTATTGAGGTATATGCCTTACCTTAAGGAGGAGAAAGCCAAGATTCAGAGAATCATCAATGGATTTTTGGTAGCATTCAAAGATATCATTGTGTTTTATGAGCCTAGATCATTGGAGAATGAACAATATAAACTTTGAAATGGGAACTATAAACTGAAAATGGGAACTTTAGCCAAAAAACCCCAAAAAAACATGAAAAACAACCCAAAAATAAAAAGTGTGTATTCCATAACAAGGTTTTATTTTTTTCAGGGTTAATTTGCGACATCTTTTTAATATGACAGTAAAACCAATTCTCCTATGCCAAATAAATGGAAAAAGCACACTAATGTTGTTTCTAGAATGCCATTTTTATTTTCCGGGTACAATTTTAGCATTTTTTTAGTAATGACGTTAAATATAAAATAATGGGATTTTAAACATAAAAATTACTCATAACTTCATGTAAGATCATATGGAAGTTAAAATATCATTTTCATTGCTCAATGCAAACATCATTTATATAAATTTTCCTACATAATTATTCAAAATCACTCATATTTTCTTGTGCACCATCCAAATTCATGTGTTCAAATGAATGACTGGATGCATATAAAGATGTTCCATATTCTTCTCTGTCATCAACTAGTGGCCCGTCTCAGTCAACATGCGTGCCCACCATTTGAGGTTTCAAAAGTATTCTAGATCTACGACTAGGTTCAGCAAACTTCCATCTCAACATTGTTTCTTCTAGTAGAAACTTATTCAGAATATTTATCATCCTGGAGCAAAGAGATCATCTCTTTGTTAAATTGAAGTCATAAACAAGTATGTCAACTTCCTCCAATTTTAAGAGGTCTGTGCAGCGACGATTTATATTTGTACCCTTTGTTTTTCTCTTTCCGCCAATTTTTGTATCAACTACCATCTCTGGCTTGTACACACCATTGAATGGGTGTGTGTTTGTGGCATACCAATGTAATTCAACACCTGTAAAATATTCATTTTCTGTAATGACCTTTATAACCTCGGAAACCCATAATGGATAGCCATGTGAATCTTCACCTGCTAGCATTGTGATCATGAAACCCTCCTTAATTTCTTGTACTGAACCCCTATAAAGGTCTTCCATGGCTTCACATTGTGCACGCGTTCTTCTGGAACCAATATACATTTCTCTTTCCTCCACCTGTGTAGAATTAATAATACCTTGAAATTTTTGTTGTTCAACAATGTTTGTTTCCTTATGTTCGTTTGACACATTTTTGTGGTAAAAAAATGGAGTCCTCAAAAGCATATCTTCAGTTGTTGATCTTGAAAGGATATCACTCTGATCATTGAAAAAGGACTCCCACCAAACTGAATTAGCAACATCAACATACTCACATATGTATCTAATGGATTTTTTAATTTCTTCCAGGCATTCAGAATAATATATATCTCTCTTCTGCCTTCATGCATTATGAACTTCAGCAACTGATTGTAATAAAAATATATTTGACGCAAATATTGATGATCTTGAATGAACTTCAAAAATTCCAAACCTGATGACGACTCCCATTCTGCAGTATTTGAATACTTCTTTCCACATATAAGTGTTTTCTCATCAATTTTTTTGATACAAAATTGATGTTGGAAACTAATGTCATTAAATTGTTCAATGCATTTCTCCTCACCATGTGTTCCTAGAATAAACCTTCGCATGTCAAAAATTTCTTCTAACACATGAAAAATAGGCTCTGGCATATATGATTTCTTAATAAATTTAATTAATGATGGAAAGCTCCCAACATCCTTCCTCCTCAATGTTACTGAAAAATGATTGAACATCTGATCAATATGGTCGTGATTGTGCCCAAGAAGAATAAAACCAACATTTACCTTATGAAAAATTTTCAATCCAATAAGCATGTTTAGATATCCAAAAACAATCTGATTTTTGTTTTCACGACAAGTGTTGTCCAATTGTAGATACAAAATTTTAGGAATATTACCACACCAATGAGAAAACACATCATGAATTATGGTTATAATCATATTTCCATCATTATGAATATTTGGAGCTGTGAAGCAAAATCTTGGCAACATTTTCCCATTGAATACCATACAACCAACCAAGTGAAACTAGATAAAATTTTCCTCCTGCAAATTTTTGGGTGTGCGAACAAAATGTGGTAGAATTTTTTTCTTCTAGTCCATACCATCAATTATCAAACCCAAATATTTATTTGAATTATCATAACACTTATTTCAATGCTTGTACAACTTTTTTCCTTTCACTTGTTTGTTTTTCGTGATGCTCTTGAAGTGCTTTGACAATGGAATATACACATAGCATAAAATAAAACTATTAATAAATACGTTTTCATAGTTGATCACTATACAATTTAAAAGAATAATGTAATGAATCATTTTCCAAATTATCTTGGATTCTTGAAAAACGAAAATTACCGATTGAATGAAACATTTTTAAATCCTTTATACAAAGCAATAAAGACCCAATATGATAATCATAACTCGTCAATATATATTGCATGCACCCCACTAAATATGAATTTTTCATGCTTTTATTGATTGACAAATAGCTCTTTCTTTTCTCCAAAGCAAACTTGAAATCCATATGTTTCAAGCAATCCTTTTTAAAACAGTCAATTGAAATGTGATCACTGATATAACTTCTTCTTGTGAGATATTCTACTCTACCCCATGTATAAATAGAACATCTTGGATTGATACGAAAAGTTCTACTCCTACTCCTAGATACAATATTTGTTGGTAACATCTCCATCATTTCATCATTCTCTGAAAAAATATTTCCATCATCATTAGGAGGAATTATATTCTTACTATGATAATTTTGAATATAGTTAGGAAATTCACCACCATCATTGTTTGAAAAATATTCATTACCATCTTCTGTGGCAGGAAAATTTTCAATACCATCCTCTGTGGTTTTTTAATCACTGACTTGGAGGATATTCTTCACCATCTTGATATTGCCCTTCATCATTGTTTCTCTCATAGTCCATAGGATTAGGACTAAGTGGAAATTGTGGCTCTTGATTTATTTGAAATTTTTCATCCTGATCTTCATCACTATTGTTCTCATAGTCCATATGGTTAGGACTATGTCGAAATTGTGACTCTCGATTTATTGGAAATTATTCATCATGCCCTTCGTCACTGCTACTCTAATAGTCCATAGGATTAGGACTAAATGGAAATTGTGACTCTCGATTTATTGGAAATTCTTCATCCTGGCCTTCATCAGTGTTGCTCTCATAGTCCATAGGGCTAGGACTAAGTGGAAAACGTGATTCTTTATTTACTAAAAATTTTCCATCTTGATATTCATCACTATTGCTCTCATAGTCCTTAGGATTAGGACTAAGTGGCAAATGTGACTCTCTATCCACTGAAAATTCTACATATTTCCATTCATCATTATTTCTCTCATAGTCCTTAGGATTAGGACTAAGTGGAAAGTGTATCTCTCTATTCACTGAAAATTCTTCATTCTGCCATTCATCACTATTACTCTCATAGTCCTTAGGATTATGACTAAGTGCAAAATGTGACTTTCTATTCACTGAAAAATCTTCATCTTTCCATTCATCATGTTGAAAATGTAGAAAGATGATGGAGCTTAGTGAAATGAAGTCGCCTTCACTAAGTGGGCCTGCAGGCGAATTCTGGCGCAAAGTCTATTTTTAGACTATGTCTATTTTTAGACATATGGAGCATGGTTCGGGGATTCCAGTTTGAGATTCTTGGAGCATTGGTCATGTTGGTAAAAATAGATGAGACTCTATTTTTAGGTCGAAGAGGTCGAAGTCTATTTTTAGACTGCCTCTCCTAAAAATAGGGAAGTCAAATATTATTTACCCTTAATAATATTTGGACTCTAAACAACAGTTTACTCTCTTGGAGCACTTCAGTTCGAGCTACAGAAGTGGCTCATGCATCTGACAGAGGAATTACGCTATTCCCAAGGGTTTGATGGCATCATGCATGGTTGACTTCAGTTGGACTTCAGTGACAGAAGTTTGGAGGAGTTAATGAGACAGATAGTGGAGTTGTGTTCTGTTTATTTTAGTTGAATTAGTTGAGATTAGTTTAACTAGATAATCAATTAGTTATGAGTGGAGTGAATTAAATATTATTTAATTCATTAATTAGTAACTCATTATTCAACTCAAGAACACATCAGTTCACTACAGTGTATGATCAGTTCAGTGGAGACCAGTGAAAGAGGTAGATGAAAGGGTGGAGCTAGCTATCAGTTGTGACTATACTGTTCCTATTTGCAACACACAGATAGGAGGAGTAAGCCCATGCGGATTGCACAGTTCAGGCTGGTGGTTTATCTGTATAAAGAGGCCATCCCATAGCATTGAAACACGCAATAGAGGCAAGGCAATTAGTGGTGATTTTTGAACCAGTAACATGTTCAAAACCAAGCTAGTTTGTGTGTAACTTCATGAGATAGTACTGAGTACTTGTGAGGAGTATTGTACTGAGTTTGTTACATGATTTCTCCATTATAATATACACAATAGCTGCGGGGTTTTCAGCTATAAGCTTTCCCCATACATACCGTGTTAATGTGTATGATGATTTGATGTGTTATCGCTTGATTTTATTTCCGCATGTGTGATGATCTGAGTTGAGTTGAGTGGAAGAGATTATGTGTTGTGTATGAAGTTCAAATAGCATGTGACCAGGATAGTCTCGGTGGATAATTAATCATTATTCAGCAAATTTCTACATGGTATCGGAGCTATTGAAGCAGAGATTGATCATCACAGTGATTACAAACTTATTTCGGTAGACAGAGTCTGCATGCGGGCCAGGTAGCCTCCGGATTCATATTTCTTCGGAAAGTGAAAGGTCTGGTAAACACCCCTTGCAGTCGATCTCTGTGCTAGAAATAATTTTTTCTCACGATCTAGAGCGGTTGAGCTTTGAGGTGGAATTCGAAATTTTGCAGCAGTTTTGTTTTCTTGGTGCCGATGTTGAAAATGTCTTTCAACGGTTTGCGACTCGAATATGCTCTTGAAGGTAGTTCGAATTATGTTGCATGGAAGGATCGCATGGAAGCAGTATTAGAAGATAATGGTCTCAAGGAGTTCGTAGATACGGATGTCCAAAAGCCCACTGATCCTGCTGAAGTCGATGCATGGCAAAAGAAGATGGCAAAGTGTCGAAGGATCCTGTTGGAGGGCGTCAAGGATCATATTGTATCCAGCCTGCATGGAAAGGCTACTCCATATTTAATGTGGAAAGCTTTGACGGATCTATTCCAGAGTAAGAGCGACCAAAGGAAGCTGGCACTCAAAGATAAGCTCAGGAACATCAAGATGGAGAAGGGTGACACTATCGCCAAATACCTCACGAAGTTCACTCAGTGCAGAGATGAGCTGGGAAGTGTGGGGGTGGCTGTCAAAGTTTCACTGATTGCATGCTTGGTTTCAAGTGTGCTGGGATTGGTATGGTTCTTGGACAGCGGTGCGTCATTTCATATGACGGGAGATCGGGAGTTGTTCTCAGATCTGGAGGACAAGGATTTGGGTATGCACATCGAGATGGGCGATGACGGTAGATACAGTGCGACCGGTATCGGTACCGTATCCTTTCAGAGGGAGTCTGGTAAACCCTTTGTCTTAAAGGATGTCATGCATGTACCTGGATTGAAGAAGAACCTAATTTCAGTAGCGATGTTGGAGGATAAGGGGTATGATGTGGTCTTCAGCGAAGGAAAAGCCTTCCTGCGCAGTAAGACTACTGGAGAGACCCGGAAGATAGGGGTTCGGACCAAGAACCTTTATCAGTTGCAGGTAGATGGCTGCGCAGCTATGGCATGCAAAGTGGGAGAAGTGGTGAGCCGGGATGATGAGGGCGAACTGTGGCATAGGAGATTGGGCCACCTTCACCATGGAGCTTTGAAGATTCTGCAGCAGATTTCTACTGGGCTTCCTAAGGGCACCCTTGCGCAGTCAGATTAGTGCAAGGGGTGTACTTTGGGGAAGTATGTGAAAGCCACCTTTCACGAGAAGGATAGTCGCGCCACGACGATCCTTGAGAGAGTTCACACAGACGTGTGTGGTCCTTTCTCAGTTGCTTCGACAGCAAAGCACAAGTATTATGTGATCTTTGTCGATGATTTCTCTCGAAAGTGCTGGATCTTCTTCATGCAGAAGAAGAGCGATACATTCGCGAAGTTCTGTGAGTTTAAAGCACTGGTCGAGAAGGAGTCGGGGAAGAAGGTGATTGCTCTAAGGAGTGATACCGGTGGTGAATTCATCTCGGCTGAATTCAAGGAGTTCTGCAGCGCAGAAGGGATTCGGAGAGAGCTCATCGCACCCCATAACCCACAGCACAACGGGGTGGCTGAGCGGAAGAACAGAACGATCGTGGGTGCTGCACGGGCGATGTTGCATGATCAGGGCCTACCCCTTCACTTGTGGGTTGAGGCATGCAATACAGCAGTGTATGTGCAGAACCGTTGTCCTCACAAGGTTCTTGGCATGAGTACACCGGAGGAGGCTTATTCTGGCAAGAGGCGTGATATTTCCCATTTGCGGATTTTTGGTTCTCCTGTCTACATGCATGTGACGAAGGATGCGAGAAGGAAGCTGGATCCAACTGCTGAGGTTGGAATATTTATGGGGTACACTAATACACCTCACAACTATCGGGTGTATTTGTCAGACAGTCGAAAGACTGTTGTGCGATGGGATATAAAATTTCAGGAGGAGAAAGCCATGCAGTGTTCGCTTGAGAGGGAGCTACACTTGCATGTAGATGAGGAGATTTTAGTTCCTAAGGAGGAGCTTCCGGATGTGGATCAGCGACAAGAGGAGGTTTAGGAGGTGGAAGAAACCACCCATGCAGCGCCAACCATCATAGGGCGCATGCGCACTACAGAAGCTGAGCGACTGGCTCGGGATGTAGAGAAGGTTGTAGGACCACCTACAGCACAACGTAGACAGAGACAGTCACCGGATCGGTACACTGGATACATGGCTCTTGTGAGTCAATGTGTTGTGAAGGAGCCATCCTCTTTTGAGGAAGCTGTGGAGGAACCCGCATGGGTTGATGCCATGATCGAAGAATATGATTCGATCATCAGGAACAGTGCATGGGAGATTGTCCCAAGACCAGTTGGGAAATCAGTTGTAGGTTCGCGATGGATCTACAAGGTGAAGCAGGCGGCTGACGGGAGTGTGGAGAAGTACAAGGCGAGATTTGTCGCCCGTGGCTTCTCACAGATCGAGGGGATTGACTATGAGGAGACTTTTGCACCCGTCGCAAGGTACTCTTCCATACGGACGATCCTTGCTCTCTCAGCGCAGATGGGGTGGCACATTCATCAGATGGATGTGAAGACTGCGTTCCTCAATGGAGTTATCGAGGAAGAGGTGTACATAGAGCAGCCTGAAGGTTTTGAGATCTTCAGCAGTGAGTCGCATGTGTGCCGACTCAAGAGAGCACTGTATGGGCTGAAGCAAGCACCTCGTGCTTGGTACACTCGGATAGACAGCTACTTCACCGGGCTTGGATTCTCCAAGAGTGAGGCGGATCCAAACCTGTACCATATTGTGGTGGAGGGGAAGCTGTTGATCATCGTACTGTATGTAGATGATCTGATTTTGACTGGCGATGAGCAGTTGATACTTTCATGCAAGGAGGATCTTGCACAAGAGTTTGAGATGAAGGACCTGGGCATCCTTCATTATTTCCTGGGATTGGAGATTTGGCAGCGCAGTGGAGGACTGTTTGTTTCTCAGGGCAAGTATGCCCGGGAGATTCTGGAGAGGTTCAACATGCAAGGCCGCAAGCCTATTGACACTCCTCTTCCTGGTGGTTGGAGGAAGGAGGATGCTACTTCAGCGGAGGTAGTGGATGCCACTGTCTATCGACAGTTGGTGGGGTCGCTTATGTATCTGGTCAATACACAACCCGATATATGCTATGCTGTTAACCATCTTTCGCAAGCTATGGTTAAGCCTACCAAGCTCTTTTGGAAGGCAGGCAAGCATGTATTGCGCTATATTAGAGGCACATCGGGATATGGTCTATGGTACAGACAGGAGGATGGAGCGAAGCTTTCTGGCTTCACTGATGCAGATTGGGCAGGGAGCCCAACGGACTGGAAGAGCACATCCGGAGGAGTTTTCAGCATTGGGTCAACAGAATTTTCCTGGTACAGTAGGAAGCAGAGATCTGTGGCACTCAGTTCAGCAGAGGCCGATTACATGGCAGCTAGCTTGGCCGCATGCGAGGCTATTTGGATGAGGAAGATCCTCGTTGAATTGTTCAGGTTGCATTTGGAGCCTACAGTGATTTACTGTGATAACAAGAGTTGCATTAAACTCTCAGCTAATCCAGTATTTCATGATAGATCCAAACACATCGACATCAGGTACCATCATATCAGAGATTGTGTTCAGCGGAGAATCATGATGCTTTCATATGTTCCCACGGAGGATCAGGATGCCGACATCCTGACGAAGGCGCTCACCAAGAGCAAGTTTGAATTCCACAGAGGCAGGATAGGGGTTGCAGATAATCCATATCTTGCTGAGAGGGAGTGTTGAGAATGCAGCAAGATGATGGAGCTTAGTGAAATGAAGTCGCCTTCACTAAGTGGGCCCGCAGGTGAATTCTGGCGCAAAGTCTATTTTTAGACTATGTCTATTTTTAGACATATGGAGCATGGTTCGGGGATTCCAGTTTGAGATTCTTGGAGCATTGTTCATGTTGGTAAAAATAGATGAGACTCTATTTTTTAGGTCGAAGAGGTCGAAGGCTATTTTTTAGACCGCCTCTCCTAAAAATATGGAAGTCAAATATTATTTACCCTTAATAATATTTAGACTATAAACTTCAGTTTACTCTCTTGGAGCACTTCAGTTCGAGCTACAGAAGTGGCTCATGCATCTGACAGAGGAATCACGTGGTTCCCAAGGTTTTGATGGCATCATGCATGGTTGACTTCAGTTGGACTTCAGTGGTAGAAGTTTGGAGGAGTTAATGAGACAGCTAGTGGAGTTGTGTTCTGTTTATTTTAGTTGAACTAGTTGAGATTAGTTTAACTAGCTAATCAATTAGTTATGAGTGGAGTGAATTAAAAATTATTTAATTCATTAATTAGTAACTCATTATTCAACTCAAGAACACATCAGTTCACTACAGTGTATGATCAGTTCAGTGGAGACCAGTGAAAGAGATAGATGAAAGGGTGGAGTTAGCTATCAGTTGTGACTATACTGTTGCTATTTGCAACACACAGATAGGTGGAGTAAGCCCATGAGGATTGCGCAGTTCAGGCTAGTGGTTTATCTATATAAAGAGGCCATCCCATAGCATTGAAACACGCAATAGAGGCAAGGCAATTAGTGGTGAGTTTTGAACCAGTAACATGTTCAAAACCAAGCTAGTTTGTGTGTAACTTCATGAGATAGTACTGAGTACTTGTGAGGAGTATTGTACTGGGTTTGTTACATGATTTCTCCATTATAATATACACAATAGCTGCAGAGTTTTCAGCTATAAGCTTTCCCCATACATACTGTGTTAATGTGTATGATGATTTGATGTGTTATCGCTTGATTTTATTTCCGCATGTGTGATGATCTGAGTTGATCTGAGTGGAAGAGATTATGTGTTGTGTATGAAGTTCAAATAGTATGTGACCAGGATAGTCTTGGTGGATAATTAATCATTATTCAGTAAATTTCTA